>JAVLUX010000035.1:29892500-29957500 GCA_032164185.1 Moxostoma hubbsi | reverse complement strand
TGGTTTTGGGGATCAAAACAGACCCTGAACTGGCGTTCTTCTTATTGGACAGGTAAACTTACATAACTGCAAAGTAGGTGAAATGTAGTGCCATAAGTATTGATCTGTGTAATTTTAGCTAACTTGATCTTGCCTGCTAACGAACAGCCATAGGTGTCATTAATAACAAGGGTTTCATGAATCTTACATACTGTACCTTTAAATACATTTTGACACAAAATTTTATACGAAAAGCAAATTAACCATGTTTTGGAGATAATAATTGGATGATACTTGCAGAAATAAAATATGTAACATAGTGAGGTCCTGTGAAATCAATGTAGTAAATTAATGATTTGAATTAGGTTTGCTTCCATATTTACGCTCTATTACCTGCTGCTTTTATTACTGACACTTTCATTTTTTGGGTGCTTTTAATCCTTTACTCACTTTGTATGATGTTAATTAAATGTATTTACACTTTTGCACAATTGCAATAGCAGGAAACAATGCGTCATGCGCTCAAATGTAATATTCATCTTTATTGATTCTGGTGCACAGCTGGCAGCGCGCTGATTAAGACAACAACTGTCCCATGTGATTGCACGATATTAAATCCTGAAATCATTATACATCTACGGTGTTGTATTTTCATTATCTAGTGTCTACCATCAAACCTTTTGGTGACCACTGTCCATTTTTCAAGTGTCACAGAAACCACAATCCGCGATGCTATAATTTGAACGTGCAATTGTGTTTTCAAATTAGCCCAATTTGGTATGAAACCCTGGCAACACAGTTCAAGTGTGGCAGCTGCTTTGGGGAAGAGAGAGCGAGAGGACTGTTCAGAAAAACGTTTCTCACTTGACACAAATTTTGTTGTTTATTTTGTTCTCATTAGATAAATATTCTAACAAAATGTTATAAAGTAACTATTCTGAATCTATGTGCATGAAAACATAATGGCAGTTGATTGAGAGACTTGATGTAATACCGTTACATGTATTCCGTTACAGCCCAACTCTGGTTATGGATAAACATATGTGACTCTTACAGTAATAGTGTAGAGTGTGGGGCTCATGTTCTCCAAGTCTCTGTCCAGAGGGTAGAACTGCTGATAGAGTGGGCAGCTCCGTTCCCATAGAACCGGAGGCTTCAGCACATAACCACAGTGACCGTTAGCTTCAAACAGAGCAGCGTTTAACTGCATGGGCAGGTCTAGGTAAAGAAAAAAACACACAATTAGTTTCTTCAAATACGGAGATGCATTTATACGAGTTAAACATCTTGTTATAATAATGTTCATCAGCATCATGGCTATAATAATCACTTCTGGTAAACTGAAATGTTTTTTTCTTTCTATGCTCAATGCTAATATCTAGAGATCAGGGTGACCGATGACTGACGCCTGACAATTATGTGTTTAATTTAATGATGGAAAATAAGATAAAATTGCTGAAATTAAATGAACACATTTTAAAACTAATATTTAGTAAAAAAATGCAAAAAAAATACATATTTGAAAATAAAATGTCATTATCTATTTTTGTGAAGTGAATATTAGGAAATACTTAGTTTTAAAAAACAGTTGCCGTTTTCCTGGAAAATTAAAATATAAATGGGAACAGTTCCTCATTAATTGATACATTTTTTTGATTAAACCATTTCAAAATGAATTTGCACATTTAAAGATACACTATTTTTCACTCATTAAAAAAAACGTATTTTTTATTTTTAATATTTAAGAAATAAATCTTTTTATCTATTTTTTTTTTCGATGATGAACACTCACAGATGAAAAATTCAGTCAAACAGTGACCAAAAAAAATGATCAAATGTGTTGAGATCACATGACCAGAATTTTCACTTCATCTCATTATCCCTTCTATTACTGGACTGTTGTTTTTGTGTAATGCTGCATACATGCCACTAGGTGTCAGTATAAGTCTAAGGTATTTGGAGTATCAGCCAGCACATTATAAATAATTTTTATATAATTACTTATTTCCTTATTTCTTTTTGAGGACTTTGGGACTTTATATTGACAAGGCTGTCAGCAGATTATGATTACGACTTCTGTTAACGGACCAAACAATTACTAGCTATAAAAATGGTTAAATAACAAATGATTAATTTGTTTTAACACTACTATTTACATTGATTAAACTCCATTGTAGGATGTGGCAGTTGAGCAAGAGTTCAAAATCTTTACCGTCAGTCTGGTAGTTCAGGGCGACCAGCTGAATGCCGTGCAGCCAGAAGATGAGCGGGTTGGGGTTAGCCGAGTCGATGCGTGTGGCAGCCGGGTACGTCCGGAGCAGCTGACAGCTGGTGTGCTGGATGAGTTTCTGGGAGTAACGGCGACACAATCGCTTTGCAGCATTTTCGTTGACAGAAGAGATGTGGTAGCATTTAGGAGTCCGGATGATGGCGCTAAGAGAGGTGTTCGGGCTCAGCACCGGTGATGTTTGGTCCTCCCAGTTAACACGAATACCGTCCACACTGGCTACAGAGAAACCAAGAGAACATTCCACATAAGGGTTCTTCATTTTACAAGATCATGTGTCTTAGATGTGGGTGTGGGGGGAGGGGGGTAGTGTAGCACTAAATAGTATAGTATAGAGTATAATGCCGCCCACACACTAAACAACTTTCAATGTCGTAGGATTGCAGTTCCTTTCACACTACACAACTGTCTGTCTATAATGGGGTATCTTGAAGTTGCTGGTTGTGTGGTTTGCACATTACACGAGGGAACGGTGACCGAGTCACACATTACAAAACATCCCTAGGAAGAATCTCAGACAACACTGTCTGGTCTCCAAACTACGTTTTACAACAAAACGTACAGAAGTGATCCAGGAGTATGTATTGTCCGCTGATTTGCAGCGAAAAAACAAAAAAGAATATGCAACGATTGTCTGTTCAACAGAAAGAGTTGGAGGTAAATAAATAATTTTGCAATGAATGCAGGTAGCTGCCTGCTGGTGTTGTAGCTCAACAAGGACACGTTTGTACTTTGTTTTTGTTTCAAATAATTGAAAAGCTTATGTGTATGTACATTTATTCTGACAGAATCTCTATTTAGGCCAATTTATTCTGATAGAAAGTATATTATTGTGCTCACCTTACAAATAGATGCTTGATAAGACTGGGTTCAGGGAGCTGCTCTGCATGACACTTCAAAACACATTTCACACTGAAGGACTTGGAGTCGCAGCTCTAGGTATTTAACCTGCTAAATATCTCTCGGGCATCTGCGCATCTCTCAGATCACGTCTTTGAAAATGTACACATAGCGATCGTCCCCTCACGGGAGAGAACACCGATTTGTCTCTGATTCCGGGCTTTTGTCGATGATCTCCATTAACTGTCGGCAAGTGGAAAATCAGGGCTAAAATGGTGTAGTGTAAACTTAGCATAAGTGTATAACATAAAATTCTTAAGAATGTCCACACATCTAGACTGTGTTTTATGTAATCCTTGACTGTAATCCTTTTTCTGAAATGGACGTGTTTTTTTTTTGTTTTGTTTTTGTCATAATTTTGGTCATTTGATATAAATGTACTTTAAATTTAGTCAATATTTCATCCATTTTAAAACACTAAAATGGCAGATAAAAGCAACAAAAATAAAATAGTATTTGATGATAATGTGCAAAATGTAAAATGTACAAACATATAATATATAACAGTAAATATACAAACTGTAACAGACCAAACTTTAATCAAATATTCAAAACAATTTTATAAACAACTTACAATTATTTAAACGTGTATCAAACATATTAAAGATCAATATTTTAGAATAAAAGATTAAACATAATGAGAACTGTCCTTAAACCTGAGCATCTGAAATAATAACTTTTATTATAATAATAGCATATAATTAATATCCTGAAGTATACGCTACTTTTTAGAAGTTAATTCTTCACGTTTAAATGGTTTAGAATATTGCGCACGTATTGTAGCACGGTTTTAAGAAAACACAGTTTTCATGAAACAAGTTAAGCATTTTTACTAGCAAGTACAAGTAAAATTCACTTGTTCATTCGCTTAATTTTTTGTGCAGATGTAAATTGCAATATTACGTTTATGATGTGAATATCTGATTAATCTTACTGTGTTTGTGTGATTTAACCCCATGCCAGCTCCCATGGCTATTTTCATGTTGAGTTTGAGTGAGGTAATTAACCCTTTAGTAAGGTTCATGTTAGAGGTGTTCAGCTCATGCAGGACACATTATTATTATTATTTTTTATAAATGTATCTTTCTTAATATACAACAGTGTTAGTGTATTGTTAATATCATGCAGCATTTTTTTCTAGTCATTTTCATCAATAGTGTGATTTCATTAAAACAGTTTAATTATAGCCATACGTCTTTTTAGTATTCGTGAATCGTTACCATAGCATAAAAAAAAAAAAAAAGTCGACTAACATTTTCATAATTAATTACGTTGACGAGATTACTTCACTGCTGCCTAAGCTCCATGTCTCTGCTACTTCGATGAATAAAAGCACTGAAGTCCATAAAGATGAATGAGAAACAAGTAAAAGATCACAATTTATCACAGTTTTGAACCTAAAATATTTTGTATCACCAGGTCCCTGATGATTTCCACCCTACTATCTCAACAACTGGCAAAGAACGTCTTTAATGAAAACAGTTTAAAAAGGAAATTAAGCACTTATATCTTACGTGAGGCTGAGTAACATCTTCAAGCATCATCAGAGCACAAAGTTAGAGAAAGGGAAATTTTACAAGCCCACAACTATCAAAGTGTTCTCATTAGCACTAAGAGGTCATTCCAGCAATGCTGTTAATAATAGATCAGACTGATAACAGGAGAGATGCACTTCTATTGGGGGGGTTGGAAGTGCACATCCATTTAGGCTTTTACTTCAAAGAGAAAAAGCACACACTACAACACTAAAGCTAGACACTCTTATCTTTTAAGTTTATGACTAGTCTGCATGTTGTTGACACACTTCGAAGAGATTCAGTCTTGCAGTACGCACTTGGCTTTAAGCGGAGACATTTGGCTTCACAAAGTGCTTCCACTCAAAATGTACATACTTGTATTCTTAGTCAGTTACAGGAAATATTATGTAGAAAGTAATTTCTGCAATGAATAGTTGACTGTTTAATGCGTTACATATTTTTTATGGCATTAATGCAGTATCCGTTGTTTTCACTTCCTGATACTTCACTAATGTTTTTCCCAATATCCTGTAGCTAAAATTGGCATATATACATTTCCAGGAGGTAAACGCTCACCTCGACTGCACATTCTAACTCAGGAACTGATTTCGTGTTCGTTACGAGTGACCCATGTCACAGTCATAATAAACACAGGAGCGGATTTATAGTGCAGAGAAAGTAGACTTCATCTGCAAGTGGTGAGCCAGGTGTGGGAGAGATATGGGCAAGCTGCCATATTGTATTGAAAAAGCATCAGTCATCTGTACCAGTGTCAAAAGTGAAACCGTGTGAGAGAGACCCAACGTGTGCAAGATACAGACTGAACGGCAGCCAGAGAAAATAATAGTTTTGAGATTTTAAACTTAAGCAAATTAAACATCAGCAATATATTTAATATCTGTATATATAGTGTCTAATAATCGATTGGCAATGAACACTTAAGATTCTCTTGTCAATAACCCTCAATATGAACTGAATATTCCCATTTGATCTTATTATTAAAAATGTCCACTGGAAAACAGGTACTTTTAATTACAGCATGTAACTGATTTTATGGCATGTAAACACACTAGTATCAATGATTTATACCTGAAAATATATCAAATGAACTTGCAAAAATAAAACAAAAAACCTATGTTTATATTTATGTCTATGTTTATAAGTTCTTTGAGACCAACTATAAAGTAAATATATTTATGATTATATTTGAATGTTTCTTTTAATGTACCACGATTAATCACAGAAAACAGTGCGATTATTAGTGACAATTATTAGTAGATAACATTTTTATTCGATTTACAGCCCTACAAAGACATGTTTATGTGCTTTTGAGGGACTTTAAAATAACAGAACCTAAAGAGATCTTTTCCTATGGGTCCTCTAAGTGGGTGTTCTGTTTCCTGCATGCCCTGTACACAGTTCCGTGCAAAGCTGAGGCAGCCGTACCTTTCCCTGGAGCTCGGACCAACGTCACAGGCTCTCCAGGGCTCCCGCGAGCAGGAGCGCTGCAAAAGATGGATTTCCGGCTTTTTCTGTCCTTTCCCCTTCCATAGCCTGATGGGGAGAGGGTGGAGAGGCCTAGTTCCCATGCACAAACACAAACAAACACATATGTAAGGTCATGCTGCAGAGTATGTGCTTGTCCAGAACTCACTAGCTTGATTTTGTTTGTTTGTACAAGCCTCGCCTAAGAGACTATTACAGTTTCCAGCAGAGCCAAAGCACCTGATTCTAATTTACTAGTCGTTCTTCACCAATTCAACAAATGTATATGTGCCTTGTAGCACAAATATGCAAGAGATTATTAGTGCCCAACCAATATGGGTTTTTCAATGCCCAATTATAACAATAACGATAGCTGTGGCAGTTTTTCCCAACACTGTTCCTGGAGGCAAACAACAGTACAAATATTGGATGCATCCATTTCAGGTCTTTTAGTACTCTACTAATTAGGTGATGAGTTATATCATGTTAGATTAAGCAAACATCAAAAACATGTACTTTTGTTGCATCTACAGGAACGTCAATATATTTGTTATACAAGCGGATACAATTTAATTAAGGCTACATTCAGTCGGGTCCAAAAGTCAGAGACCAGAATTCAAAAATCTACTTTATCCCTGGACACAAGCAGAAAGCTTTAGGATTCTGAAAATTTAACACCGAATAAATGTTAAGTTGTATCCATATTTAGGATTCTGCATTACTTCTAGGTCATTAATCAAATAGGTACATTTTTAATATTGATCTTGTGGGATCCATGCTAGCACAAGTGCATGCTGTCATTAAAACAAAAGAGGTGACGTATGAAATGCTAAGACATTCTTATATTTCAAATCAACTATTCACTCAGATTGTCATGCTGATAAAATAATTTGGAATGAAAAACAAAAACGCACTAAAAAATAAAAGTGGTCTCAGATTTTTGGACTCCAATTTACATGCTGAAATTAAATGAATTTTCTTACAGGATTGTCTTAAAGGCTGCCAATTAAAATATAAGATTTTTTAATCAAATTAATTACATGATTTGCAGATGAATTAATCAAATGAATTGCAATTAATAGCATATATTAATATTTACTGAGAAAGACCCCCATATAAAGGATTTAGTATATCATATTTAAAATGAGTATAAATATAATAAATATACAATTCAGATACATTACATTATACACATAAATTGTAGCAGCAGACAAGTAAAGCATTTAGACAATACAAAAAGTGTCTTTAGAAGTCAAAATATTGTTTGTTTTATTTCCATATCATTGAACATAGCCCTATTATTGGTTTACTTCCGTCTGCACTTTTTAAAATTGTTTTACTCAACAATGTAGAATGTACTCAAGCATCAGACGGAAACTCTTGGATCGTCACACTTTGGTTGCATCACTTCTCACTAGTTTTTAGGATGCTGTATCAACTTAAACATAGTTTGAAACTTTGAAAAACATGTCTCAAGATCTCTGCATTTTGTTGTGCATGGTCCAGTTGTCTTTGAACATTAGAGCTTATAATTGGTGGATGGGTGTCCTGGCCTTCTGTCTTTGGTTTGACGATGTGCGTTGCCTATACTGAAGTTGCGCTGACTGCACCAGAATAGCAATCAAGGTGGCACATCAAGCTTTATTTTCTCCAGTGGAAGAAATGTTCTTTATTACGTACGGAAATGTCAGGGGAATAAGTAATTGCGGTAATGTTTCATCGACAGCCCTATACAGAATATCTGAAAATGTTTGAAATATTTTGATCGTGTGTGGCTCATTGACAAGGCTGTTGGTAATCTTTAGATCTGATAAAAGGGACACTTCTATTTCTTGGCCAAGAGGGAAAACTTTGGTCCACCACTATTTATTACATAGACTAATGTCTCTAGTTATCAATATTCTTGTGAAGTGATTGTGGTCAGATCGTGTTAGAATGAGATGAGATGACAGTAACCTGGGAATTTGATAGCCTGACAGTAGATGACCAGGTCAGAAAGCTCTTGAGCGATCTGTCTGCTCTCCTTCTCATTCTGGGGCAGATGAAACTCCTCCCCTAGTTCTAGGTCAAACATCTGCGAGGGCATATGAGCAACAACATCACAGATTATCAGACTGTATTCAAGATACAAAGGAAGTGAAAGTTCCATCTCTCCTGGTCTCTACCGACCTTTCCTTTGCTTCCTGCTTTGTTAAACCGTTTCGGCATCTCGTCGTTGGATTCATACTGAAGTTTCTCTGTGGATGACTTGCTCTCCGGTTTGTCGTCCAGCATATTGTCTGCAGATAAGACAAAAATTAAGAAATATCTCAAAATATAGTTATGGCCAAAGCAAATAAGCATTAACATATTAAGTAATGTCAAACATATTATCCTAAACAAAGACCGCATTTACACTGTCAACCAATTCACATTTTCCATCTTGTTGCATGTGTAAATAGTGAAACCACATATCCAATATCTGATCATCTGACCTACACTTAAAACAGTCTTATCCAATTCTCTTCTGAATTTGGGATTTTTTTTATTTTTTGTTCACACATACAGCATTTTCCAGAAAATTCCCTAAAATGTAATGTTTTGCTCTGGCAATTTCCCTTAATGTGAAGTTGTGTCAGTACCTATAAACTTCCTTATTGATGGTATGTATGAACAGCACATCTGGTACATTTTCCAGTAAAGGAAACCCAAAGATTTTCCTGTAATTTACCTGGTTGCATGTGTGAATGGGGCTAATATTACACGTGTCACCATTGGCACATTTGGTTTCATTTGACTGGACAAAAATCTGTGTAGTGCAACAAGTCATCAATATTTTTGATCCATAATCTTGTAAGAGGACGACTGTACATTTTCAGAGTATATCTGCTAAATATATATATTTTTTTAAATTTTAACAAATTTATAAAGACAAAACTTTCATATTTTGTCAACTTTTTGGAGTACACCATCATATAATGACATGAACTTGAAGCAACACAGCTCCAATTTTAATTTATGAAGTCTTGAAAGCGAATGTTTTAAAAAATGGAACCAAAACAATTGTATATCTGCATTAGCCCTTGCAGTCTAAATGCATCCTAAGAGAACAATTCCATTCATCCTAAATTTAAATAAGCATTTTGGCAAGCACATTTAGGCAGTCACATTTGAGTTTATTTTACCACCTTTGAGAGTGACTGTCTTAGTAAGAAAGCAGGCTGAGTGAATGTCTTGCATTCCCCTTACTGATCAAATCAAAGTTGAGTCTCTGGGAAGACCGTATGGGAAAGAACAAAGTCTCTTTGAACAGAGAGCAGTGCAGGGCCTGAGAAACCAGATGGCTTTGTTTTTTCCCCCACCGATGAACCAGTACCATGCGCAAGGTCGAAGCATTTTTAAAACACAAAAAATGTAGAAGCAAACGGGCACAGGCGGGCAAGCTTAGGTTGTTTCATCATAGACCACACATTCCTCTGCATACTCAAAATGCTGATTCATTCATTATAGAGCAGATGGCACACACCTTAGGGGTTGTAATATCCATTGGCATCCACACAAGCACCATTATAACTGCTTTGATTTCCTCCAAGAGCAAGCAATGAAATCAGCACACTGACAGTGTAACGGCGCAAGATCACACAAACAGGCACACACAAATTGTGGGTTTACCTTCCTGGCCATAAGAGGCTGTGGAAGCATTGAGGACATCAGCTAAGAAAAAGGCAAAAAGAGGGAAGAAAAATAAAGGGGGGTGGGGGGTGTTTGAGAAAGGTCAGCATGCTACAGAGTGAAGGTGCCATTATGTGATGCTTCATATGATGTTGAACAGTAAAAGAATGAGAAAGGGTTAGTGAACAGAATGGAAAATTCCATTACATTTTGCATAGAATACTGTTGACTGAGACTTTAAATAAAGTTCACTTTAAAAATGATTTAAGTTGGGGTGCTGTAGTGGGAAGTGCATTTTTGTGTGTAGGCCTACATAAGCTTTTAAGTGCTGCACATAGCACAGACACTGACAAATAGTTTACTTAACACACTGTGCAGTGGGTGTCCTCAATCGTTTTTAACATGTTTACTTAAAAAAAATATTTATAAAAAAAACTTCTTTTTTTTTCTATACATAATGTCACCTTGTAATGTAATATAGGTTACATTAATACTTTGACAATTACTATTAATGAACATTTTCTGAGATTTATTTGTGGCCGTACAAAAGTTAACCCTCTGGGGTCTGGTGCGTCTTGCTGGATTTTCTCGTCATTACAGCGGAAACAACCTAAAATACTCCGTAATTCTGGGGCATACAGATAATTGTAAGACATCATTAGAGACTATAAAGGGTCTACTTTTATTTGTGTACACTTGTAAAATAAAGAAAATAAAAAGGGTGAACTTCCAACAGTCTCTGGGTTTGCGAGCATATCTGAAACATGTCACAAAATTCAAATTTAAAACAAATATTCTCCTGCAATGTAATCTGTATGAAACAAAGCGATGTACAGTTTCTCCTGGATCAGCTAAATATCCCTAAAGTGATCACTCACACCCACGCCATTCATACGGTAATGTGTAAATGCACCGACTGTGCCTTAAAAACATTGTTCATTCACTTTTCTGCACATTTGGAAGATCGCACGATACACAAGTGAGAAAGCTCCTGTATAGTGACGAAGAGATAACATTCTTCTCCTCAGAAGAAGAGCGGGACTCCGATGAACATTTGCATTTTGAAGAGAGACTTGATTCAGTCAAGTATACAATTTCATTTAAGTTAGTTATTTAGTTTTACTTACATATTAGTTGACATGCTATTTTATATAAACATGTACATATTTTACTAGTGGGACTGTTTCCAGACTTGCCAGCCAGGATTCAGAGTATTGACATTTGAAATATGTCCTAATAGGCAAGTTTGTTACATTTAATTCTGTTTCGGCTAAAGCAGGCATTTAAATTGTATGCTATATGATATAACTATGATATGTAATATGATATAAAAATAATATGAATGTTTAGATTATATTTGAACCAGTGTTTATGCTGCCTCATTATCATCAACAAAGCTTGTGCTTGCAAATATGTGCTCAGGTGTAAATGTGTCAAATGTGATGTAAATATGCCCATATTAGAAAATCTGCATATTATAATGATTTCTGAAGGATCATTTGACACTGAAGACTGCAGTAATGATGCTGAAAATTCAGCTATGATCACAAATTGTATTTTACAATATATTCAAATAGAAAACTGTTCTTTTAAATTGTAAAAATAGTTCACAATATCACTGTTTTTACTGTATTTTGGATCAAATAAATGCAGTCTAGGTGAGCAGAAGAGACTTCTTTTAAATGGTAGTGTATGTCTAAAATTAAGTCATTATGTAAAGAAAATGTATAGACAGATTACTTCTTTTAACTTAAAACTTGATTTTGATCATTAAGTCTCCTCACATTCATTCTATTTCTGTCACGTTCCTCAGTGATCCAGAGTTCCTCTTTGTCTCCTCGGGTGTGAATTACAATCAATATTCATGATAGTTCAGGCCTCCTCGCATATGACCTTTCTAACACTAAAAGTGCCTTACAAAAGACAAATTACTATATTGTTTTGAATGAATGAGTGATCAGGATGGTTTTCACGTCATTTTGTAGCAAAAACTCTAGGCTATGAGATCCAGTTCTCAAACATCTTGTGGACAAATGTTTAGTATGTGTTATATGGCCTTATGTTAATGACTTAATTTTGTTTTTTCAAAGACCATGCGTAAATGTTATTTTCTCAAAAATACAAACATGTACACACACACACATGTTGCTCACATATAATTGTAGGCCAGTTTGTGTTGAATACAGTGTTATCAGACATTAGCTATTCATATGTTTTAAGCAATTGTCAAGGCATGTCAAAACTTCTCCAGTGCCCAAAACATCCTCAGACCCAGAGGGTTAACAGGCAACATGAAGCTTACAAACAATTCTCTAAAATCTCTCATCACTTCTCTATCACACACTCATGCATTCAGCACCAAGGGAAAGGCGCAATCGAACTTAGTGCATGTATATCATCAGTGCATTAAGAACATTATAACATTCGCACATCTTTAAACGAAACAATATAAATAAAATGTATGCCAGTCTTGCAACTACCAGGTCCCTTTGCGCACAACAGACAAGAACATTTTCCACATTTTAGGTTAAAAAAAAACAAACCACACAGAACACAAGAACATAGCCGAAATCATGTTTGCAGCAAGTATATAGCCTATAAGTGCAATGTAAAAAAGGTACTAAAAGCTGTTAATATTAAACTGTTTGGAGGCAGCTAATAATAAACCAAGTTTCCTTGTGGATCATCTCCCCAATTTCATGTCGAATTGCCAATATGTGTACTTTTGAGCACATTAGCACATTCAAGCGTACCAGTGGCAATTGCTTTGGAGCTCTGCAGACTCCGTGCCACTGCCTCGCAGGGTTCGAACTGTGCTTGGCTACAGTTTTACAGCTAAATTTGATTGGATAGTCCCCAGATCTTTTCTCTGCTGTACCCTCTGACACTCTTGTCGTCTTTCAACAAATGTATAGTTGCTAGTGGTGTTGTGAGTAGAACAGATGCATTTGATGCATTGCACTGAGGCACGGAGTGCACCACTATGTCAGGCACAGATCTAGGATGTTGAAAGTATCTTTGTCGCAACCGAAAAGTGACTCATACAGCTGTTTGCACTTTGACGATTCTCCAATTAAAGTAGCAACGCCATTTACAAAGTTTAAAGTCTCGGCCTCGAGACTCACTTCACGAGCAACTTCTTGGAGAGTCAAGTCCAGCGAGTGGTTGCTACAGTGCACCTACAGTGACTGAAGGCACAATTCTTTAAGGCGAACTTGAACTCCAGAGAAGTAGCCAGACATATTACTGGCTCCATCAAAGCAATATCCTGGAAGGCATTCAATAAGAATTTTCAACCTTAAAAACACATCCTTGATGCAGGAGAAAAGAGTTTGTCAAGTAATGTAGTGGCCATTATAAAATACAAAAAATAAGCAGTGAGACTCAAGGTTGCTGTCAACAAATTGCACGAGAACTGCTCTGTTGTGCTCACTTCAGTTGTGCCATCAGCTGTTAACCCATAAAATCTGGATTCTTTTGAACGGGTGACAAAATCCAGATAGCATGGGCAAACTGTTGGATAATTTCACTTTGTATAGTGTTAGACATCCAATTGTCTCTTAATAATCTACTCTCATTCTTTAGGGAGATCATGGGTGCATTCCAGCATCAGTTCATAAAGTATTCCATCATGAGTGATGTCACCTCTAAAGGGAAACTTTTTGCTGCCCAGGAATTGAAATTATATAAACAGTAGTTCCAATATATGTTGTGTGGTTCCCTGCTGTTTGGCAGCAGCATCAGACAGAAGGGCATTGATAGGCACATTACCCAAAGCAGCGTGTCTTCGAATTGATTCAGTGTGCAGCCTAGCTCTCTCGTGCTTTTTGAACTTTTCAGTGGCTTTATGGCAGTTTCCAGTCTGTCAAGAAGGGATTGACTCTCCTAAAGCTGTCTGTATTTATAAGCTTTTTCGATCACTTTCATGCAGACAAAACACAAAACTCGAACATTCTCAGCAACATAATGTAGCCACTTCCATTTATTAAACCATGCTGGTGTGAATGCATGACTGAAAGTTTCTGTTCCAAAACGTCTACTGGGGAAAATGAAGTTGGAAGGATGGAAAGGCTCCTTGAATGCTGCAAGCTTTCTAAATCCCACGGCAGAAGCAGGTGCGATGCACGGAGGATCATCGACGGGCTTGTGATGGTTAATGCTAACGTTACAGTTGTTCTTTTTGGCAGAACCACTACCAGAAGCAGTCGAATGAGAATTAGACGAGGTGCTTCCAGGGTCCAAATTGCTTAATTTGTTGTAATTTGTTTACATGTTAAAATCATCTTTCCAAATAATTTTTAGCGCCATTGTATTACCTGGTATCTACACTACATGCTATATGACACAATTAGTCTACGTAATGTCCAGTGACAATGATGCTTCGCATTGAGAATTATTTATTCATAAATAATTATTACACTATTCAGTGTTGTAAATTATTTCTCAAGACTTCAATCATACAGTTTTTAGGAAAACTTTTTCAAAATATTTTTAAAAATAAAATAAACTCGACACCCCTACTTCACACAGCCATGTTTTCTTCCCTTCAAGCACTCATCTAATATCTAACTCTGAAGTGCCTATTCTATCAGCCAGAACCAAACCTTCAGGATCAAAAGTTCCTCTAATACACAAATCATGAAGTTAAATCTATGACAGTCCAAGCAGGTGATCCAGGCCATTTCAACTGTCTGAAGATTGCTGCTCGCACTGTATCCGCACAGTGCGTGAGTGCAACCTAAGTCTTTCTAGTAAATCAGTCCACTGTCGGCCATGTTTGGAATGCTCTCACGAGATTATTTCCAGTCATGACAGTGCAGCTCCTATCTACTAATGGGGAAAACCGAAATATCCAAAACGGTTGGTCAAGATTATGATCAAAGAACATATTTCAAATCAGCAGTAAAATCTGACAAAATTGGTATCATAAATAGTGCTTCTTTACCTCAGATTACAATTTCCCAACTTTTATTAGACAATGTCTTTATCTAATAGGTGATTGGCTCTTTTACCTGTAAAACGGGACTTCCTATCTACATCTGTTGACTGATGGCTGCAGTTGGGCTTTCTAATTTCTCCCATTCAATTTGTGTGAAATTGATTAAAACATATTTTATGTTTATGTTATTTACTATATTAAATTGTGTGATATATCGGCATTGTGTTGACCTATCATCCACCGTGCTTTCTAGATATTGGCATCGGCCATTAAAAAACCCATATTGGTTGACCACTAGTAAGGATAACATACCCCTGGATTGGAAGCGTGATTAGAGCTTGTTGCCTATTGGTTTTCAGAAAAAAAGCTTTGTTCACCTAACACTGAAGTTTAACATATTGTTCACATGGATGTGTGCCCCCCTTCCTCCCTCCCCATCTTATGAGCGCAAAACATGTAAATGAAATGGTTTGGATTCAAAATGGCAAATTTCGGCAAAAAACGACTAGTTTCTAAAAATCTTTGTTTGGATTTTGTAGAAACCAAACGTTTTACACATCTGGGATGGCATGAAAGAGAGTAAATGATGAGAGAATTGTCATTCTTGGGTGAACTATTCCTTGAAGTATGCTTACCATCCGACAGTGACTCGTAATCATAGTCATACTCGTCTTCCTCCTCTTCTTCATCATCATTGTTTCCAAGTGAGCCGTTGTGGGCCTGGGCCTGCATGTGTGCCAACTGATGTGCCTGGAGGAATATAGAAACGTACTTACTCAGGAATCACAAGAGACACAAAGCATTATACCTGTGATAATTGATCATTATCATGCACAGCTACAGAAAACAAGACATGCACTGACTGACAACTAAGTTGCGCTAGTACAATATTTCATTTACCGCCTCTGATACTAGTTTATTATACACCTTTATTCTATTTCTATTCAGATTTATATGAAAATAAAACACCTTAAAGGTGCACTAAGTTCTTGTTCATGTCGTCTTAGACTTACACTGACACCTAGTGGCCTGGATGCAGCATCAAAGGCAACAGTTTTCAGTTACTGATGCCAGTGTAAAAAATTCACAATTCACAGTCAGCTATGATCACTTTAATCAATGATTGAAAGTGTCAAATAACAGGATGGTTACTGAGATTAAGGGAGTAGTATTCAGCTGGTCATGTGATTCTAACATGGCAGCCCCCATGTGCGGACCCTCTCCATGTAGAATAAAACAGCTTTTATAAGGTTACTGATATGACTGGAGTCTTCAATTTAATGTGAGTGGACATGTTTTCCTACATATATTTCAAAATTACAATCCACTTCTTAAGAGTACAGCTTCTTTAATGAGGAAAAAGTTACTGAGTGCACCTTTGAATTAAAGCACAACTGTCTTTTTTGTGTTTACAATGTTGCAAAACCTGCTAGAATGAACACTTTGGTGGAAGAACTTGTCTAACCACAGTACAACCTCTAGTAGAGACCGCTGTAATACTACTTTTGACATGATGCTACTGTATATTATTGTATATCATCTATTTCAGATTTAACTTCCCCTACAATAAATATAACAAACAAAACTGTGGTTGATCACAGCATCTTTTGTTGAAACGAGCAGATGTAGTCCAGAATAAGCCAACATGTGGACTGATTTTAATGTAATGAGAAAGACTATTCAAAATACCCATTTTGGTTTGTTCATGTGAGATTTTGTAGAAGGATAATAGTCACAGTGTCACAAGATCACTTGGCACATTCCAGCACTTTTTTTTTTTTTTTTTTTTTTAGGGCTGTAGATTTAAAACATTAATTTAGATAAATTATATAAAAAAAATGTGAAAAAAATAACACTTAATTATGTCCCACACCCGTACGTAAATGTTCCTACAATGTGAGCAATTCAAGCATGATACCTTTCGAAGTACATTTAACTTGGCACAGCCTACTAAAAACAACCCTCATGACTAGAAACACTGAAAACTAGCAAGATGCAAACCAACCAAAGATGCATGAGTACACAGATCAACCATTAAAAACAGCGCTAACAGAATTAAGTCAATAACAGGGTTATATTCGATTTGGAAATGATAAAAAAAAAAATAAAAAAAAATAAAAAAAATCACTTTTAAACCACTTTCGTATTGTCTAAATGCTTTTCTTCTCTGCTGCCACGATATACAGTATGTACGCTTGTATGATGTAATGTATTTAAGTTAAAATCCTATAACAGTGCCATAATTTTGATATTATCTTTTGATTTACAGTACTGTGCAAGTTTTAGGCTCTTGTGAAAAATGTTGCATAGTGAGGATGTCTTTAAAAATAATGCCATAAATAGTTTTCATTTATAATTTAAATGTCATACAAAGTCCAGTAAACATGTAAAAAGCTAAATCAATATTTGGTGTGGCCACCTTTGCCTTTAAAACAGCACCAATTCTCCTAGACACACCTGGACACAGTTTTTCTTGGTTGTTGGCTGATGGGATGTTCCAAACTTCTTGGAGAATTCAGGACAGTTCTTCTATCTATTTCGGCTGTCTCAATTGCTTCTGTCTTTTTATGTATTCTCAAGACTGACTCGATGTTCAGTGGGGGGGGGGGGGTTTGTGTGGGCCATGACATCTGTTGTGATACATCTTATGTGCCTAAGACTTTTGCACAGTACTGTATATTTAATTTATTGCATTAAAAAAAACAATTATTACTTTAAATTTAATGACAAAAAAAGTAATGTACAGTAGCTATCACGCAAATTTTCCATGCAGTCCTGTTACTGCAAAATTTCCTCAGTTACAAAAAAAAACAAAAGTACATTTCCTTAAAATTCTTAAGCCCAAGTAACATCATTTTGACCCTTTTACAGCATTGTGGAAAGAATTTCACTCCATTTTCTCAATTTTTACAAATGTTGTGTTCACTGCATTTGTCAAGCTCAACATTCCAGCCTGTTACCCAAGTTATTGCAACACAACAAAAATCTAATATTTCTTCTATAAATATTCGATTTTTTTTTTCAGTAATATACAAGAAATGTCAGTAACTTTATCAATAACAATAAAAAAATTGGTCCCAAACTAGCTAGTCCCTGCTGAGTGATAACATACATTTGAAACCCATTCAAAAAATTTTTTTTAATTGTTTTGTTTTATTTGTTTACATTTTTAAAAAGTTCTTGTTAATTTTGATGTTTATTTTATATTTATTTCTAGACAAAAACAAAATAACAGAAATCAGGATTTTAAACTGTTTTTAGACATTTTATAAGCTGAAGTGCTGAAAATGAAGAGAAAAAAAAACAGCTAAAAAATATTTAGTATGACCTAAGCTTGCCGATCACCATAGAATTTTTTTTATTTATTTATTTTTTACACAATTTCCATGCATTTTGTACACTCTTCAAGGAAATTGTCAGTTTTATATTGCTTAAATGTTATCCCCCGGATGTACCTTTTGTTTGAGAATGTCCACTGGAGCCTGGTGAGCTTTCAGCTTTTTATTTTTGAGGAGTATTTTCCCTCTGAGCTGCAGGGGAGACGGGAGCCGAGGCTCATCCGCAAAATCACTCTCAAACAAGAACTTGGTCACCAGTTTCTCTCCAAACACAGTCTGATGAGCAAAATAAACAAAGGTTAACTTTCCACAGGAAATGGACTTGCCAAACAAGCAGGTTGAGTTCATTAAATGGAAACATAAGTTGTAAAAATACCTTCCCCAGAGAGATACAGAGCAGTGGTGCCAAACTGGTTTTACTTCCAGACCCAGATTTTACAAAAACATAGAACCAAAACTATGGTATTTATCGTACAATTGTTTAACCTGTGTCAAAAACTAAAATGTATTTGTACCAACTTAGAGGATGTCAGCTTGTCTAAGTCAGGCAGATTAGTTTGCACCAAAATATGATTGTTCTTGGATGCATGTTCTGATGTCAACAATTCACTTTATGAAAAGCTCAAATACATTTATTACTTAAAGGGTTCATACATTAAACATTTTACTATTTTTTTTATTTTCCCACTGAGGTCCATTTAGAACGATTATTAAAGTTTTTTTTTTTTTTTTTTTTTTTATGGCAACATTTTTCGTAGGGCCATTTCCCCCCCCTCTCTCTCTCTCTCTCTCTCTCTCTCTCTCTCTCTGAACCCTAAAATTAAGACATTTACCAATACAGCTAGTTTTGCATTTGCTGCCCATGATCCAATCAGAAAAGACCTGTTCCCTATTTTTGGGTCATAACTCACCATGCTGAGAACTACTGGTATAGATGTAAAAACAGAGACAGACATACCTTAAAAATCTCAGCCATTTTGCGTTGCTGTGGTAAAGAGCAGTGGTTTTCAATGGACAGAATTACAGGCATCTCAGAGTTCACAAATGCTGTGCGGTTTATGGCCTCAACAACATCCTACGAGAAAAGCATTTCAGTTAAAAAAAAAAACTGACAAAATAAAAGAGACATCCTGCATAATACAAGCATAAAGGAACAGTTCACCCAATTTTAATTATTCAACTTAATGTCGTTCCAAACCCGTATGCTGTTATTCTTTCCGTGATATACAAAAGGAGACATTTTTAATCATTTCTGACACCCTGTAATTCATACAATGTTAGTACAAAGTGGCCAGTCTGTCAAGCATCAAAAAAGTTAAAAAAGCACCACAAAATCGCTCAAATCAAGTATGTCACCTTGAGAACCAATGATGTTTGTGTGAATAATGACTTAAAATTTTCAGTTTGTTGCACACACAAATCAAGCGTATGTCTTCAGAAGACTTGGAATATAGTTCACAAGATGTATTGACTATTTCTATAGTGCTTTATATTTTAAAATGTCCAAAACGTTTTGGTAAGATTCTGTTAAGATTTTAAAAATCATTTGAATTTGACAGAATTTTTATTGTGGGTGAAATATCCCTTTCAATCAAGTGTTGACTTCTTATCAGACCTTGAAGGGAATCTTAGTTGTGAGAGTGTGTCCATGGTAAATAACAGGCATGCCATCATCCCCATCCCAGCAGTCCAACTCTACGCTACGACAGCCCTGCAACAAAACCTGCGAGAAATGCCATATATCAAAACATGTACTCAATAAAACTGTTGGTACCATGAGTGTACCATGCTTTCAGCTAAAATCACCTGCACATGACCTCTACGGTACGGCATGTGAAACAGTCCGTGATTATAAAGTATATTTATGGAGTGTATAATGAGTCGTCTTTCAAAGCCATTTGGGCTTGGATCACACTCAATATAAACAGAGAAGGCAAGTTAGGGGTGTACCTGGCTGTAGAGCTCTACTGATGACTCTCCCTTCAGCTGATGGCCCGTGAGGTATGTGTTATGAGAGGACTCAATGTAAAAGTGCGACAGCGGATGCTGGAGTTCGTCCAGGTTCACTTGAGACTCCTCGTTTTTAGACGCAAAGTTGTCCTTGTCCATTAAAAACCTTCAAGGAGGCAGGTGTTTCACTTTTATTTTCTTTTAAAGGGGTTACAACAACAAAGAGAGTTGTACCACCCTCCCAACTCAGAAACAAGAGCACAAAACAAACAGTGGCTCCAAAAAGTATGTCATTCATTCATTTTTTGGTGAACTATCCCTTTAAAAGCCAATGCAAAAATGGCTTAAATAGTAGTGTTATTTTTGAGAAAAGCTTTTGTATTTATCTAATGCAATGGAATGATTTTATTTCTAAGAATGACTCAAGTGTTGAATGTGACCAAATACTTTTGGGGTCACTGTATACCCCCTATCTTTCCATACCCCTGGACTGATCCCAACCCAGCCAACAAGGGACATATACAGTAAATCAGTCAGAACAAAACCATATTACTAATGTCAAATGTACTGTAATAGAGGCACTGGTATATAATTAAAATAAACATAAGCAGATATACATTAGACACAATGTTAAAAAGATGTTTAAAGTAAAAGGCGTCTTTCATTACTGATGCAGCAGAGATTAAATCAATATTGCAGATTATCCAAAGTGCAGATAAGCAAATCTGCCAAAGAAGTCATTAAGAAATTGCTGGTCCACATTATTTTGTCAAGTTCATTTTAATAAAGCCTTACCTGGCAAATCCTTCAAAGGACATCCACCCCATCTGGCGCATGTTTGAGGAGGGCTCGAATTTCTAAAGAAACAAAAAATAAATTAAATGTTATTATATTGGCATTCATTTCGTAAAACGTCTCAGTGATTTATGTGCTGGTGAGATACTAATATCAAACTGTCAATCAAGGACTCTTATTCTTAACAGATGGAGAGTCAATTGTCCTTGTTTCTAATGGTCAATGACTATGCAGGACTGAGAACTTTAAACTTTTGAGAAACTTTGAATGTTGGCTTGACAAAATGTAACAGTTTAAAAAGTCATGAAGTTTGAAAGTTTGAAAGACAAACCAGTAGATATAATTCCAATAACCTGTATGATGCTAAGGATTTCATCATAGGTCAGATGTTCTCCCTGACAGTTGACCAGGAAGTCATTGAGCTGGGAGATGGCCAGTCCCAGCACACCCAGTGAAGAGTTCTCCACTCCAGTGCCATTGGTCACGATGCTAGCAGCAGCAATGGCATCTGAAATCTGCTTCTGGTTGTCAGACATTTGCTGACGTGTGCGGATGAAAAGGCCTAGGTCAGAGCCATTGCGAGTCAGTAGATCTGTGGAGAGATCAGCTTTATGAAAACTTCTTGCCCCTTATCAATTACATTTAGGGCTGGGCAGGACAACCAAATAACAAATGCAAGATATACAAGCAGCGATATATTATTGGTCGATAACCAGGAAAATCAAAACACTACTTTTGCGCTGATAGTGGAATTACCGCCGATATATTCAACCAGTGGTATGCTAATCTAATAAGCTAACCGTTTATTTTGTGAGCTAACAGAAGAAAACAAAACCGAGAAATGTTTACTTTCACCATTTATATCTTTGGTTAATTATATGTGACATAATTTTAAAGTTATTCTTTGTAATATTTACACAGTTAAGACAACATGAATCATACAGCGATTGCATAGGATTGCGCATGCAGACAGATACACTTGACTCGGGGAGCATCTGACAGTGAACAGGCTAGTGTTGCATGAAACAAGCTCATGTCGCTCTGTTAGAATTATTTCAACATCTCTGCACCGTTACAGTGTTTTGGGGCTGGTTTCAATCGGGATCATTGAAACGGCCTGACATTTCCCATATTCTGTTTAATGTTTCATGAAGCAATAAACAAAAATGCAAAAACATGTATGTAAGTTACTTGGGGGCAATCATTTTTGCCCATTAATTCATGAAACAAACTAAATATGGAAAACAGCATATCGTTACTTATAGCAAAGGTTTGCAATTAAAACAAGCCCAAACACAACATAACGGCTCATAGATGTCAAAATAATCCTCACGGAGTGACGTGAGGTGGCTAAAGAGAAAAGTCTTTTCTCTAAAGAGGAATACTTTCATAACATTATGACTCATAACTAAAATATCTGTGATATTACAACATTTCCATTATGATTGTTGTGTTCACAAGTTATACAGTGGAACTGTCACAGATGAGCGCTGTAACCAGCAACTGTGAATGAGACGCACATGTTCACAATGTACGCACATACATAACACACACACACACACACACACACACACAAACCACTGCTGCACTTGCAGTCTGGCTGCTAGCATAAACATTACAGCATGTATACAGAGATTAGGGTTTGTATTGTGTGCTTTGTTGTCTAATGTGCGTTACATGCTGTTAATTTATCACCTCATTTTGTTTTAATGCTTTAAAACAGCAGCAGTTGGAAGTTCGTTATTCTCTCCCTCTGTTAGATGTAAATATTAACATTAAAAGGCGCCCCACAATTTATGCAAGTGTATAAATTTACTACTTAAGTGCGTAAATTCTCATTCAAATCAGCATATATTTTTAATATAGGCACATTTCTGGTTAGTGTTACAACCCCCAAACCTTGGTGCCATGCCTCCCAGTCCTTGTAACAATTGCTTACAACAACAAAAAAAATGTAAATAAATTTATACCTAGATCTGGTTGTAGTCCTGTAAGTTTGTCATCGATCCTCAGTGTGGTGTAAAGAGGGACAGAGTCAAGACCAGAGCGACTGCACGGCACCGCGTAGGTGTCAAACAGCTCCTTTAGATCCTTTCGACTCCGAATACTAGACACACAGCAGACAAGTGGGACACTTTCAACAATCATCCATTTTCATATAACAGAGATAAAGAATTTGGTTTTGAAGAAGAGGTGTGTTCTACCTAAAAGACTTAAAGAGCTCCACAAATTCGACAAAGCTCATGACGCTGTCAGAGATCATGAGATCTTGGAAGCCCCTGAAGCATCCTTTTCCCCGACCGTGCCAGCTCCGACTGCTCCAGGCCCTGAGACCACCAAACACAGTCAGATACAGGGCAAACACTGCTTTTACTAAATGATGCATTCAAGTACATAGATCTTTTAAGATAATATTGTTGAAGTTAAAGCTGAATTGTGTCCTTTCTGTGCAACCAGCGTCACCAAACAGAATTGCAAATATAATTATTGTTTTCCAACAGGTTTCCTGAATAACCCCACTTCTTTCAGTCCAACACAAAACTTACACAAATGCCATTTTTTGAAGGGAAATAACCCAACAAATGGTTAACTTATAGCTGTCTTTAAGAGAAAGAGTACACACTTCAGCTTAAAAATAATACGATTTATTCTTCACCATATACAAATAGCACAAGCAATAGGCAGAAATGTTTGAGAAAGTTCTGGAATGTGTGGTGTCATTTTACAGTCCATGCAAAATCAAAATTGATCATATTTCACTTTCTTAATGCACATTCTGATTCATAAACATAATATTACAGAAGTAAAATTGGTTACATACACTGTTTTTATGTTGACTAAGAATCTTTTTGGTTTATTTAAATATCTAATAAATATCTTAAAAGAATAGGATCAGAAACATGCTAAACACATCCAATACATCAAAAAGACTGTGTCTTGGTATGCACAGAACTGTATTTCTTAGGGAGTGGCCTTACCCTGGCTGACTTTTTGCACTGCCTGGGAGAACAGGGGAGGAATGGGGGCGTGTTGGGGTGGAGGTATTTGTGTTAAAGGAGCCAGAGGAAGATGAGGAGGAAGAGGAGGACAAGGAGGCTCCAGGAGACTGGCCTTTGCTGTTGAATATGGAAGAGGGTCCAGGAAGGCGAAAGGGACTGTAGTCCTCTACAGAAACATTCAAACATGCCACATAATTGAATCCCATTTACATTGTACACTAAATGTCTCCCTGATCTTTTATCCCTCCTATGGTATTCGGTAATTTTTGACCTAAATACATTTTCCTCATTTAATATCTTACTTTATCTGAGCAGTGAAAAGCTTGGTGAATTTTCCTCCATTTGCCATCTAAAAAAAGATACTGGGCTTGATTTGATAAGTCTAAATGGTCTAAAAAAAAAAAAAAAAAAGTGATGCCTTTGTTATTTGCGGTTAAAATTGACAGATCACTGAAAATGAATTGTAAAGACCAAAAAAAGAAAAAAAAAATATGTCAAATACAATCAAAGATTCAGCCACAATGTAGAAAAAAAACAGACAGAAATTACAGGGTGAGATTCTAAAACATCCTCAGTGCAAAACAACTCGCACACAAACAAACAGACCAACATGAACTGGTGAGACTATAAACACAGATTTTTTTATTTTTTTTTACATGAAAAAAATGCAATGCAAAACACAAACACATACACAAAGAACCAGGGGTTCAATAAGTAGAGCTCAACAGCTGTCTTTTGGTCATTGTTGGCATTTTAAGTCATCTGTTATATTCCAGCAGATGACAGAAATCTGACACACACACACACACACACACACTTTGCAAAATATTATATTTTTACAATAGCAAGTTTGAAATTTAAAAATTCTTACTCTGATTCTTGTTATATACTCTAATAACATTTTCAGAATTTTGCAGTTAATTTCTGTTTCTTGATGTTAATTTTCTTGATATTATTATGCATTTACTTTTTATGTTTTAAATAATTTATTGGTTTAAAAATATCTATTCTGTGTCTTCTCTTTGTAACACTATGGTCAGGTTTGATTGCAAGCACAATGACATTAACTGCAAAAACTGACACTTCAAATCAATTTTAAAATGCTAAACTTTGACAAATAATAGTTTGATAATGTCTAAATATATTTACAAATGAATATATTGTGATAAAATATAAAATTAGGTTACAATCAATCAATCTACTTGCTGTTACTGGCATTACAAGGTTTTCAAGTCATGTTATTTATATTCTGTTCAACAGATGGTAGCAATCTGCCTCCAACTGATATCACATTCTCAAATTTTCTTCATGTTTCAACTAATAGAACTGTAGATTTATTTATTTTTTTTTTTTTCAAAAATTAGCTTATTTGTATATGCAAATTAATGGTAACATTTAGAAATGTACATGTAAATAAGATCAAAATAGCATAAAATCCCAAAAGAAATCCATAATTTTATTGCTACTTTTATTGGAAGAAATGGTATCGTTATCATTTTCAAAAAAAGGGTTACACATCTGACCCTTCTGGTCAAAACTGACAGCGAATACTAAGGGAGTGCCATTTTTCAATACCATAGGAGGGTTAAAACTTTTTCATCTCAAAACCAATTGTAACTGGAGTCAAGAGTGGTAGATTCCAGTATCTTCAGTGTATAAATTAAAAAAGTGTTGCTAAAGCTGAAATCGGTAGCATTCTGAACATTCTTCTACAACAGTAGTGTTCCAGAATTAATAAGCTCATTCATTTTCTCCATAGTGACATTGATTTTTAGCCATAATGTATTAACCTTTCAACAAAGACTTTCCAAGAGCTCTGAGATTGTTATGCAATGGTATTCTGTAGCAAGGAAGTGCAGTTTCAACATTATTAAAAACAAAATTGTGTTTAATATCTGAATTCCTGGTTAAGAACTACACTACCCTTAATCCTTAAGAGAGATCCACCAATCAGATTCATTGCCGTTTCTATGGAAATTAAAATTGTGGTAAAAGAAATCAGAAGTGGCCTCCCACTCTCCATGAAGAATTCTGAATGACAAAACTAACTACACGTAGACTAAAATATATTTCTGAATATTTTTAATATTAATATTAAAATATAGAAGTATATTGTTCTTATAATTATACTCAATGACTAATTGTCTCAAATGTTTTGTATTGTTTTGTTGTTTCTGCAATTTGCAATGCTTCATGGGAGTAGTTTATTCTCTCATAAAAAGACATTAAAGGTGCACTCAGTACCTTTTGTCTTTGTGCCATCTTGGACTAACACTGACACCTCGCGGCTTGGATGCAGCATCATTTAAAATTAATCGTTTCCAGTATTAGATGCCATTATAGAAACTTAGTATTCACAGTCAGCCATGATTACTTTAATCAATGATTGAAAGTGTCAAATAACAGGATGGTTACTGAGATTAAGGGAGTAGAATTCAGCTGGTCATGTGATTCTAATATGGCTGCCACCATGTGCGGACCCTCTCCATGTAGAACAAAACAGCTTTTATAAGGTTACTGATATGACTGGAGTCTTCATTGTAATGTGAGTGGTCATGATTTCCCACATAAATTGCAAAATTAAAATTGAGGAAACAATTACTGAGTGCACCTTTAAGTACACAGTATTGTCTTTTTTTCATATACTGTACATTATGCTTCATATCAAAATTTGTAATGTTGTGATTTATCTCATAGCTTGTTGATTTGGTTCATGGGTTAGAACTCTTTTAAACTTTTAAATCCCTATGGAGAAAATGAGTGGGAAAAATACTTAGAGAACCAAGAATTGTGGGAGTCACTGTTGCACTTTATTATTTCTAAAACAATTGTTTAATTAGCTCTCAACACAATATTTAGTAATTCTCACCAGCCTCTTCGTGCTCAGCACTTTCTAAGGGATCGGACTCTCTTCTCCCTAAAGTCTCCTTACAGCTTCTGGTTTTACGTGAGATCATCTCATCATCTGTTCCTTCTCCACTGTCCCCCTGTGAACACAACAGACAACCGAATCTGGAGTCAGTGATACTGCCAAACCACAATGGCTTGAGCTGGCTTATGATTTTCATCTACTCACCCTGACTAATGCTTTCTTCTTCTTTTTGGCATTGGAGTTGATGCCCAGTGGGCTGTTTTTCTGGGCTGAGTTCTTCTCTGCACTCTTGCTGGCAGATCCAGGGCCACTAGCTCCCATATTCCAGCGTCTCCCACCGAACAGCTCGATAGCCTGGGCCAGTGTGGGGCCCTCAAATTTACTGTCCTCCTAGAAAAGGGAGTTTTAAAGCAATATAAATGAAACTGATAACAAAATTGGACAACAAAAAAAGATGCTGCTTAAGCCCAAAGTATGCATCGGTCAGTACAGTGAGTGTGATGCAAATCTCATCATCAGCAGTGTGTGCCAGCACTGAACGCAAGCAGCCAGATTTTTCTAAAAGTGCCTCTTTGAACACGCTGAATGCGCGTGCGTCTGGAGTTATTTGCACACATTTTGGGGTTCAACAGGTGGCAACACTTACATTTTGAGCCAATGTTGTCAAGAAGATGCATTAGATGATGATGTCATCGGTGCTAAACATCAGGAGATGAAGGTAAAAACAACAACAGAGGATGTGCAAGTCAAGAGCGCATGTGTGAGGAGGTCTGGAGATACCTGCATTTGTATAACTCGAGTCTGAAGGAATATAAAGACATTTTATGGGTCTAATCTCCTGAAGAGAAAGACCAGTGTCTCATAGCAGCTGTACTGCGAATGCGCCAACCACCTGTGTATGCGCACAATTATATAGAGTATACTTTGACAGGCTCACGTTCAACTGTAAGCAGATGTTCCGCTTTCATGTCAAAATGGGAGTATACCCAGGGCTTAAGTTAGCGGAGTTATACTAAATAGGAAATACAGTAGTGCAGGGCAATCATAGTCACAATTGTAAAGTGTTTGGTGTTGTGGGAGCATCAATACAGGATAAGTCCTGTGAACTTCTACAATACAAAAACATATTTAAAGGTCACACAGGAGAACACAACATATATATTAGACTATACTCCTGACTAAATATCAGCCTAAGGTGTTTTGCAAACCAAAACTTTTCTACAATTTGGGGTCGTTCACACCGAACATATTTTTTTGCATCTGTCTTCACATTTATAATAGTTTTTCTATATAAACATGTGCTTGATGGACATACTTGACCATTGAGCAATGTCTTGCTTTTTTTAGTTTCGTTTTGTTTGATTTTTGTGCTATGCGCCACGTTTTTAAGATGATGTGTCAGGTTAAAATAATTTAATATTTTCAAAACGGGCCTCAAGACACCTGTATTCTGTTTCATTCATTGCGCTACATCTAGCTTTTTTTTTTTTTAACACAGGGATGCATTTGGTATAAATGGCCCCTTACACTTCTGCCCTAGTACTGTTCAAGATCTTAATGGAAATTTGGTATGGTAACACTCCTTGTATTATGTTTTACCTTGGATTAATTGTCTAAATTATGTCACTTTGGATAAAAACATCTGCAAAATAAATAAATCTAAAAGTACCTGGTAGAGGCTAACATACTGCCTCCGCAGCCACTGCAGCCTCTGGTCAGGAAACTTTCTAATCTTCCTGATGGAGTTGAGCAGCTCCTTGATGCCCTCATGCAGCATATGGGCCGTGTGCTTGGGGGCTAAAAAGTGTAGCAGTCTATTGTCTGTAGTGTGAAGTCCATATAGCAGCGTGACACTGTTTTCGCTAAGGTTCATGTTACACAGTTTGTGCTGTAGACATACATAGTTAATGTCCACTCCAGGGTGACCCATAAACACAGCCTTCACCACATTAAGGTCCAGGAGCCCATCAGACAGTCCACAGTGCACAGGATGGACTGGAGGTAAGTGGTCTGTGGATGGCGAGTGTCCCATGAAGCCCCTGGTTCTTCCACCCAGGGTGTAGGCGCTGTGGGGCTTGGACCATGTGAGGAAACAGTTGTCGGGTTGTAGATGGAGGCGGCATCGGGCAGTGAGATGGGTCTCAGGGTCGTAGTGGATTACGGTTGCTCCCTGAAGCAGGAACTGGTGGATATCTGGCTGCAGTGAGAGCACATACCAGGGGATGAGCTCTGTACCATGACTAAAAGGTCCATGCACCTCTTCTGTGGTCTGGAGGTCAACGTCTTTAGCTAGCTCAAGTGGGTCCCCTTCAGATTCTGAGAGGTCCCCAACTAAAAACCTACAGTAGTGACATGAAGCACACAGTGCCATGAGGTGAAGCACAGATAGATGATTGAGTGATTTAATAAACATAACTGTTCAGTGTATTAGAAGTCACAATACGATATTAGTCTCACAAAACAGGTTGACAGAACATACATTATTAAAAGTACAATATATACTAATACTACACAAATTTAGGGGCCATTATGTAATACACTGCAATTGATAAGAATTAAACAGCCTTACATTTTGCACTATTGCACTCAAACACAGACTGGCAAGGTATCTTCAACATTACTGGGAATTAACAAGAACAGCTACATTTACAAAGTGAGCATCTTGGTCTGGGTCTTAGGGGGTCTGTTATTGGTATAGGTCTTAGGGTGGCCTCTTATCATTCTGGGTCTTGGGATTGGGTCTGGGTGTGGGCCTTCAGGGAACTAGTCTTGGTCTGGGTCTATGGCGGTCTGTTATTGGTCTGAGTTTTTGGGAGTCTTGATATGGGCCTCAAGGAATCTAGATTTAGGGTATCTGCTACTGGTCTATGCCTGCGAATTTGGATATGAGCCTCAAGGGATCTTGTCTTGTTTAGGACTTAGGGGGTATGCTATTGGTCTTAGTCTTTGGGGTCTGTCATTTTACTGTTGTCTTGTTCTAGATGTGGGCTTCGAGGGATCAAGCCTTGGTCTGGGTCTTTGGGGGTCTGGTATTAAACTGGGTTTGAACATCACTCCAACTCTGCAATGTGACTTCAGAGGCAGAAACTTGAAGCATTTCTGAGTGCAAACCATCAAACAGTTTCAAAATAAAACACTACATGCCAGTTAAAAACCAATCCAGTTAGTAAAACCCTTAAATCACAACACTGACAACTTACAGGACACGCTCTGAACCAGATGCTTTCCTTGAGAGAGAACAGTGAGAATGGAAAAAGAAAAGGCAGTTGTCTGACTTCAGATAAGTGATACAATGAGTACATTTTCGACCAAAAATTGCATGCTTTGATACATAAGGGGTGCAAAGTTTTACACACAAGACAGTTCCCAAGAGGCTAGGGAAAAATGTAAAGATAAATAAAAGAATATATCAAAGCCTGCCGGTTCAAATTGCAGACTGCCTTTTGAGAGTTCAAAACACAATGATACTCTGGCAATGATACTCTCCAGAGACCCTTCCAGACACAGTATTAACAATATGAGTGCCTTCCACATGGCAAACTAGCTACAGCATTAAGTTCAAATTGAGATAAAAACCCACTGCTTTCAATAATGCTGCTTTGTACATGGCTTAACATGCATGCAATTTCTGAAACTTGTTCCACTGAGAAACATTTTACTTAAAGGAATAGTTCACAGAGAACTGAAAATAGTAGACATTAGCTGCTTTTCCACTATCAGTGCGAGCAAGGGCTATCAACTGGCCAGCCGGGCTAATAGCTTAGGATCACAAGCCGCATGACCAAAATCAATCTGTGTTCCCACCACCGGGCCAATAACTCTGCAGCGTTGCCCAAAAACCCGCCCTTAATACGGCACTGTGGGGCAAACGTCACACACCAGAGCCATTTCACAAGCAAGAGGGAAGCTCAAGCTGAGGTATCATGTTATCTAGAATATTGAGTTTATATCGAATGTAAACATTCATATAAGTTAACGTTGACATCTCATCGACTGTAACTACCATAGTGTCCCGAGTGGTCTCTCCACTAAGAGCGGGAAGCTATACCAGCACACCATCTACGAAAGTTCACCGAACCATGGAACATAATTTCTTTGGGTACCGCTTTGTCCACTGAGCATTTTAACTGATTTGTACTGTGCCTGCATTTTTGTATTTATTTTTTGGAACCTGTACCATTGTGCGCTGGATACACAACTTGGGAAGTTCGGCAAAACTCACCTTTGACATTGAACCCACCACAATCATTGGTTGGCCTAATGGTAATCAGCAGGCCAAAGGCCGTAGGCCCAGAGAAAGCCCAAAGGTGGCACGATGAAGCCCCAAAAGTGACAGTGGGAACGCAACTGGCCCTGGAGTTTTTAATGGTTTGGATAGAACTTTTAAGCAACCCAGCCAGGGCTTGACATTAAAAACCGCCCACCCACCAAATGCAGCTAGAAATGTGGGTATCTCCATCACTCTTACTAACACTCTTCCGTCACTCTAACTAACAAACGCGAGTGCCGTTTTCAGAGTTTTTTCTGCATTGAAATTCTGTGATTGTCGGCCCCCAAAGCAAATAAAATTGGATGCATCTTGCATTCTGTGCTTCATAAGCACAAAATATTCTTCTTGTCTGAAATGCAGGCAGGTCTTTTGCGTGGCACGATTAAAGCATGGGGCATGTTTTGAGCAATTACAGAAACATTCGCACGAGTGAACCGCTCTGAGCAATACTACTGTGCCTCTGGATAGCGTGCATCAACAGGGCTCTCATCCATGCTTCATTATGCATGCTACAGAGATAGGATGGCACAGAGTTGATCACATGCTAGATTCAACCAGGCTTCCCTGACATTGCAGCACCGATTACAAAATTTACGTAACCTATTAGAAATTTGAACAGATTGTTCTACATTACAGTGCTAAGCTAGGCAGACTCGACATTATGAACAGCACTGAAGAGGAAAAGGGGGAAACAACACTTTGGAATGTACCAACACAAATTACAAGACTTTTCAATCTCCAAATCATCATACTTAATAGAACGTATCATGTTTTTTTACTATAGTAACACTAACTGGTAATATGACAGAAAAGTTACAGATTCATATAGAATTTTTTTGAGGGAAACTATTAAGAATTTTATTAGAAATATGAAAGTTGTAGTAAAGTTTCTAAATGTGTTTAGGTTACCAATTTCTTCATTACAAATGCTCTAGTTTATTTTTTAGAAAGACTATCTACATTGACCTAATCATGTTACTCAGGAGCCATCAAAATGCTTACCTGTGCTTAAAGCCTTATTACAAATGTACTTTTAAACATGGATGCGCAATGGCATACTTTCATAAAGGCAAGTCCTGTACGATTTTGAATGAAGGGGTTTAATATCCGGACTTCCATGAATTATGGACAAATGATTGAAAATGTTTTCCTCCTGTCCTGTCCTACTCCTGTTTTGACTGGTAATGTTTGCTTTTAAATATTACAAGGGAGGACTTAAATCATTAGGCATGTGTCCTACTATACTATCATTCATGTTCAAATAAAATGTCCAAACAAATGCATGTATTTAAAGTCTCCATTTATTACGTATGTATGTTTGTGTGTGTGCGCGCGTGAGCGAGTGTGTGTCTAGTGAAAATGATGAGTGGCTAATGACTTTGGAACACCACTAATACAGTGGTCAGTGAGCCAAAAAGTTAATGTCTAGCCCTGAACCCAGCCATAACATTTATACATAATGGCTTGAAAATGTGAAAGAGCTGAGGAGTTCCAATTTAGTACAAGCAAAGTCTTTCTCTTGCACATTAGTCAGACATGGGTGATGGTAAACATTCCAACCATTTTTTCTGCTTTTGTCTGTAGAAAAATTACAGAATGATTTTAACACCAAATAAATTTTAAATGTGTTAGTGAACCACCTTCATATAACGCACTGCATTGTACTGGGTTCCATACCACTGCGCCAAAAGATTAAAACACTGTTGAGCACAGGTAAGGGTAAAGAAATACTGTAACCCAAACCTCTACGCAAAGAGACTTTTAATGGTATTATAACCAACTGTGAATGCTTCTGCAGATATGTGTTAAACTAAACATCATGTATATCATACATTTCATACAGATATGCAATATCTGCAAACAGGGTCCAAAAAATAACACTTCCCAAGTGCCACATGCAAGTATAAATGGGCGAGTAAATAAAATGTCACAAGCCATTTGAGCAGTAACTTCATTAGGAACTGCAATAATGCATTATTCAAAATAATGAGTGCAGACATCGATCTGCCATCTGATATGGTTGGATTAGGGTTGCAAAAGGGATTCCCTTAATCGCCAGTCTTAAATGTTAACGAATGAAACATTACTAATTATTAACAATAACAAACTGAAAGTGGTGAATAGCTTGAAAGACACAGATTTGTCTTAAATCAAAACTTTATTTATACAAAGTCTGATTTCTGATTGACCAACTGTTTTAAGGCAAACTTGAACACCAACATCGCACCAGAGAAAAATTCCTTTATGTAGAATGAAATGTGAAAACAGTCACCAAAGTATGTTCATGTTGCCAACTGTTTAAATATCATTCAAATAAATGCACTTAAGAAATGTGAGTATTGATATTTTCCTCTTAAAATATTTTTAGTTCAGTGTATTATAATACATTTAGGATATGTTTAGTGTGAATATGTGAATTGTTTAATTTACTGTTAATGTATTACTGTTAATAAAAAAACTAAACAGAAAATACACATCAAGTTCATTAAAACTTCACATGGTAGATTGTGGGATATTTCAGATCATTTTTATTAGAAATCAAGTCAAATAACACTGTGTGAATACAGTAAATAACAACCCTCTATACTGGTGACATTGAGATTTCAGTTAAAGAACTGAGGAGAATGTTGACCTGGATGATACAGGGAAACCGGCGGATTAACACTGCTTGTTGTCATGTTGTACTTTAACACGCTATCACGGTGTATGTAGTAAATGTAATGTTCATTTACAGATAAATGCTCCATGATTTTATTGAGCCAGCTTCATCTTTACAAGCACGGAAGTTACAGATGCGCATTTGTTTATATGACAGAACGTGAAATGCAGCGTGCAAACTGCAGTGCACCTTCTAGCGGCAGACTACTACATAGACTATTATTACTATTATATTTTCACAATATGCTGTCAAGATTACTAAAAGCATGTGTCTAAATTGATTAATCAATGATCGATCAGCTTAAATCGCTCGATATTCTTATATCGGCAATACATTTTCCAGTTTGGACGATTAGTTTCTTAAGCCACAGCAGCACAGAGAATCACCTGCTTGTACATAAAGGAGCTGTTGAAGACATGTAAATGACGCAACGTTTGTTTTGTTGTTACGTTCCATCGTGTTACCACAATAAGTCAATAACGTATCAGAGCCACAATAATTGGTATGAGCTCATGATGTCTCCCCTGTTTGAGATCAAAACTCAACAGAGTCTTGTTGAGAAACAAAAGAAGGACGCAGTGCAATAATGCTGGCCGCACCATCTAGAGCCTCACTGAGTTCCTTAAGGAACACACCACAGAAGGGCACCACTTTACATTGTGGGAGGTTGAGGGCACGGTTGACCACTTTTTTGTACTCAGACGATGGCTCGTGTTCACACATGGTCAATAAACTGCCACATCTTCAGCACTTTGCGAGACCTAGGGAGGAATGTGTGGTCGGGGGTTTCACTCTGTCTCTCTCTCTCTCTCTTCTCAACTGTTCCCTGTAACTGTCTTGTCTAATGATAAAAAGGCAAATATGACAAACTTATATCACACATCGTCTGCAAATATGCGGATATCTAGTTAAATGATTTAATTCATAAACCTAACTTGCACAAATCCATTTTGTTCCTGTAGAACGTTCTCCCTTTCAAGCACATATTATAATACCCTGGATCAAAACTGGGTCCCTCTGACTCAGAATATTGCGAGACGATCAGTCTGTGACATTCCAAGCAGGTTATCTGGGCCGAGTAAACTTGAAGAGGTCAGAAGATTGCTGCTCTCAATGGATCCGCACGAGTGATAGAGCATCTTAAAACTAAAAGTAAATGTCATATTCACTGTTAATACTGTATTTGAATTTGTTCGATTCGGTCTTTTGTGTGAAAATGTGATGCTAATATACCATACCATGCACATACCATCCATGGACTACTGTGTGCACTGTTGTTATTTCCTTCTTCCTAATGTATTACAATTTCTTGATGTGCAAACAATTACAAAAAGTGGAAGACTAGAAAACAGGAGAAACTGCTATCTACCACGAGCTGTCATTTATTATTATATTAAATTGTGTGATATATCTGTATTATTTCAGTCACCCTGCCCTCTGGATATCGGCATCAGCCATTAAATAATCGGTCAAACCTCTAGTTAACATCCCTAGGTCAAGTACATTAGTAAAAGAGATTCAGTGACCTCCAGAGGTTTAGTCCATGTCATGTGTCAGACAAGGGTAAATACAAAGATATATAAACAATGGAATAAATGCGGACGAAAATATATATTTTGTTAAAACGGTAACAATAAAGTTCCATTTGTTAACATTAGTTAACAACTTTTGTTAACATGAACTAACAATGAACAATACTTTTACAGTATGTTAATCTCGGTTCATGTTAATTTCAACAAAAAATTATTTTTAAAAGTTGTATTTGTTAACATAAGTTGCACCACTTTAAGATTAATAAATGCTGTAAAAATATATACCTTTATTTGTTAGTTCATGATACCTAATGCATTAACTAATGTTAACTAATGGAGCCTTATTGTAAAGTGTTACTGTATAAACAAAGCAAACTGCGGTTAACCGCAGATACACTATGAAAAATGGCCAAAATTGATCTTTTAGTAAAAACTATGCAAAATAAAGTTTCATAGCCAGTAAAAAATATTTATGGCTGTCAGTTTTTCAATTTACTCGTCACTGGCATGTGTAGAACATTGTTAATTTTGGACCCTGTTTGCAAAAGAATGGTGAATTTCTCCTTTGTCTTTCTGAAGGTCACTCACTGGTTTCTGCTCTTGTCTTTGAAGGGGTTCTTGAGGCAAGCGTTGATTTCTTGCGTCCTCTCCTCAGGCTCTTCGGCCTCTAGGCTTCGATTGCAGCTGCGAATCGTCTGCAGAATATTACTGACTGTCGCCTCCTTGTCTGCGCTGTGGAGCCCGTCGCTCCCCACCCTCTGCAAGAAGTGCTGCTGGCCGTTGTAGTCTGTGACGAACTGTGGAAGGCAAAGAGCACTTCATTTAATTGACGTTCAGTAGATGATTTTAGCAAAGCGACTTACAAACATTCAAGGTTTACATGTTATTACTAACAAGGTCATGGGTCCAAATCCCAGGAAACACTCATAAGTAATAATGTGTGTTCTCTGGGATTTGGACCCATGACTTTGTTTCTAGTGCTCGACTGATGTAGAAAGCTCTTCCACGCGGAAGTTATGTTGCTTTCCGTTACGTGAAGGCGATCACACTGACACTTCCTACTGTAGATCGAGAAAGTTTCTTTCAATTTTGTGTGCAATAAGCATCAGTGGGTTAGTGAACACACTGTGTGTGATCTGAGGACATGCCATCTAAGGCTGAGACTAACGGTCTACCAATTTAGCTACAGGAAAATCTAATCCACCACAGAGATTCCAAACAAAAGAAAATAGCCACAACTATGGACTATATGATATGGTTAGATTTATGGGCTTTAAAAATCTTTTCAGTCCTCTTAAGATGATTTAATGGTCACCAGAGTGACAAAACATATTTTTCACAGTTAAATCAATTTTAAGTCTTTTTTTTTTTTTTAATCCAGGAAGCAATTTTGAAGGCATATTAAATGTTTGATGAAAAAGGTAATTATGGCTCTAGTCAGCTAAAATTCTTTCAGAATTATTATTGTAACTGTAAAAGGCTATTCAATTTAACTGCGGTGAGACAATTTCCTGTCTTAGTCATTATTAATTTATGAGAATACTTAATCCTCACCTCAACAGAGTCTTCCTGAGAATCAAAAGATGGACGGAGTGCAATAATGCTGGCTGCCCCATCTAGAGCCTCACTGAGTTCCTTAAGGAACACGCCACAGAAGGGCACCACTTTACATCCTGGGATGTTGAGGGCACGGTTGACCACTTTCTTGTACTCAGTTGAAGACTCGTGTTGGGCCATGGCATCCTTCAATCCACGTATGGTCTCAATATCCGCCTGGTCCATAAACTGCCACATCTTCAGCACTTTGCGAGACCTAGGGAGGAATATGTTGTAAGCAGGGCCATAGCTACAAATTCTGAACCTTTTGCATGTACTGTATGTTGCCCTAAGGTTTATTCTTAAAACAAGAAAAAAAAAAAAAAAAAGCATTTTTGCTTTAAGAATAAACCTCACAAAAATGTGTTAGATTTTTTTGAAAACAAGACTTAATATCTTGTCACTTTGCTTCTTAAGTTAATGTATATTGTTTTAAGGATATTTAGATATTTTTACCAAAAAAACAGAAAAACAGAACAATGTTTTGAAAGTGCCACATATCAAACTACTGATTTGGGAACAACATATTAAAATATTAAAACTACTTGCATCACACATAGGGCAAGATTAGTGTCATAACACATAACACATTGAATTAAATTCTACTGCAACTGACATGAGGCCCCCTTGGACCTGCAGGACCCTAGAATCGTTCCAAGACTTTACCCCATTAGCAATGGCCCTGATGGTAAGATTCAACATTTTGCATGTTACAAATATGTCGTCAAAGACAAATCAACGACTCTAAGCTCCTCAAGAATGTTCCCCACTTCGTTCAGCATCCCGCAATCCAAATAGAGAGGAACATTAATCCTTAAGATGTTATTTTTTTAACCAAGTACTTAAAGGCATCATGCCATACCTGAGACCAGCCAAGAACTCCATGACCGCATTGTAGTTGCCCATGTTCCAGCAGCACTTTGCCACATGGACGAGATAGGAGAAGACTTCCCTCTTCTCCTCCATGGACCCAGCAGTGAGGATGAGCCAGGTCACCCACGAGCTGACCTAAATACAAAATAAACACCTAATAATTAGGAACTTCTGACAGAAGGACAACTATAACAGTTTTTCGACTAATGAACCTTATGCAGTAGCGACTAATTTTTCATGGAAAAGACAATGAGGCTGCGAGGGATAGATTTACAGTCTATTTAATGTGTTGTGCTGTTTTTTAAACCTTTAGGCTCGGATGGGCACGCCAAGAAAAAACAAATCTAAATATTTATAACTACAGTCTAATGAAAAATAATTAGAAATTGAATAAAATAAATTAAAATAAGGTATATATAGAATCCACAATAAGACAAATAAACATCTGCAAATCTAAATACAAATCTTTTCTATACAGTGCAAGGGAATGTAATGGCAGAAGAGGTTGGATGTGTTGGATTAATATAAAAAGACTAGACTGTAAATTGCAAATAATTATTGCTCAATGCATGTAGGTATTATGACAAAACCTTAACAAGTCCTTTGAAATTTGCAGACAAATCAGAAGTGTTCCATAATATTTGTTAGAAGTGTTCCATTGATAATTGTTTAATAATTTTGCACTGCACATTTTATTTTAATCGGTAAAACATCAAACTGATCTAATAGCCATGTGATATATGTCATTGGAAAGCTCTCAAAGAGAATACAACAAGCCTATTTTACTCATAGACATAAAAATAGCAAGTAACAGCTAAGTATGTCTTTGACATACATGTTACATGTAAATAGGTGTTGCTTATATGCCACATTTTCGCTTATAACTTCATGATAAATAAAATGGAACATAAAATATTGACATGCCATTTAGTCAAGGTGATTATCTTTAAAATGAGCACATACACAACTTAATCGGATGCATATTTTATAAGATAATCCACATGAAGCAGAATGTGCACACAGCCCATAATGTGCTATCTGGCTAAAAACACATTAGCTTTCCTGGATCAGATGACTTCATCAGAAATTATGTAGTACGTTGATCAGCATCATGGAATGCCAAAAAAGTTGTATTAGGATTCAGATTGCTGCAACCAGAAGTGAATGTCATCAAAATATGGGCAGAGAGGATCGTTCACTCTAATTACATATGACCTCCAGGAGATCGTGCCAAGAACATGACACAGACTCAATGATGGCTCAAATGACACAGAATGGAACTGAATGAGATCTGATGATTTGGATAGGGATCATGCCTTCAGTCATTGTTGTATTTGCATGTGTATTTAGTTCTTATGTACAATTATGGTGTATTATTTGTTTGGAAAATCTACCTAAAAAAATATTAATGACGACAGCTGTTAATTTGGTCTAAGCCACACACACACCCTTCATATGTCAGAAAAAGGGCTTACGGGGGGAGGGTCCCATCATTTTAAAATTTAAATATTAGATTTTCCAGCTTGGAAATTAGACCTATTAAATTCCTTATTTAGCTTTCAAAACAGCAGATAAATAGAGTGAGGAGAACAGAGAAAGTAAACAAGTCAATATAAACTTCATTAAAATCAAGCCTGGATTCATATGCTAATTTGTTCACCTTTGTGGCCAAGAACAACTGTATTCCTCAAGGGTTGCTCATTAAGGCCTGATGGAAGCAGTTCCAGTATCACTAATTATATTTTTATAGGCATCATTATTACTATTGTTTATACTCAGGGTTAGAGATTTGAACAAACCCTAAGAATTAAAGTTGGTACAAAACTCATCCCTCAAAATTTATAGACATGAATAACAACAAAAATCATGGCTTGTTTAGGAGATGTGTGCAGTTACTTTTCTATGTGACCAGACTAAATGTTTTAACATGATGGACGATAAAACAGGTAAAAAAAAAAATTCCTTTTGGATTCAGGCCAGAAAGCAACCACTATGCAACCACTCAGAACACCCTAACAAGCTTATAGCAATGACTAAAAACCTCTCCAAACTCCACATACTGTAAATAACATCATACCAACCACCCAGAACACCTTACTGACCAGATAGCAACATGCTGGCAACTAGAGGTCGACCAATAATGGATTTTGCAGATAATGATATCTAAGGTGGTGGAAAAGGCTAATAACCGATTAGTCAGCCAATAGTTTTTAAAATCACCTTCTAGTATGTTAATAGATGTCTAAGTCATTAATTACTATGACAGGCACAGACATAGAGGTAACAAGAGTCCAAAATTAATAAAAACCCAGATGCAGTTTATTGTGCAACCCAAACCCCAATACTTAAAAAAATAAAGATTTGGTGCATAACGTAGGAAGTTTAACTATTAACAAGTCCATAATACACAGTTTACACTTATTTTGAAATGACAGAGACTTGGCTCTGTTACAATGCTCTATATGTAAGTATTTATGAAATTAAGCTTTTTATAGCCATAGTGAGCAGCAGTTCTGCAGATGGAAATGCCTTGTTGATGAGAGATCAACAGAGAATGGTCAGACTGGTCCAAGAAGATAAAGGCTATTTTAATTCAGATAACCCCTCTGTACAACTGTAGTGAGCAGAATAGCATCTCAGAATGCACAACACGTCGAACCTTGAGGCGATTGGGCTAAAACAGCAGATGGCCACGCCGGGTTCCACTTTTGTCAGCCAAGAACAGAAAGTGGAGGCTGCAGTGGGCCTTCCATCTGTTTCTGTTTCTCACTGGATGTTTTTGTTTTTGGCACCATAGAGTAAACTCTAGAGGCTGTTGTGTGTGAAAATCCCAAGAGATCAGCAGTTAAAGAAATACTCAAACCAGCCCGTCTGGTACCAACAATTTTTTTCCCATTCTGATGGTTGATGTGAACATTAACTTAATGACCTGACCCATATCTGCATGATTTTATGCATTGCACTGCTGCCACATGATTGGCTGATAAGACAATCACATGAATAAGTAGGTGTACAGGTGTACCTAATCCACTATCGGTCAACCTCTAATAAAAATATGGCTGAATATTGTCAATAGTGAAAGATTTCGATTAAGAAAATCCAGGCAAGGTCTCAGTGATTGTTTTTATTTCACCTCTAGAAGCTGCTTTTATACTGTAGAGCCAACGACACAAATGGTTTGGCAACTAGAGATGCACCGATCTGATACCTCAGTATCGGCTCTGATACTGAAGCTTTTAGACAGATCGGGTATCGGTCCGATGAGCCCAATCCAAATCCGATACTGTGTGTGTCATGTTCGTTACCGTCAAGCTCCAAAAATGTAATAAAAGAACCATTAAAATACCATTAAAGAACTCATGCATTTTATTCAAGGCCACTTGAAGATGTGCAATAGCTCTGTGAATCAAAAAAGGCTGTGTTTCATAAGTAAATATATAAAATGCAAGTGCAGCTCCAGCATGTCAGTCAACGTCACTGCTCTGTTTAAACACACACACACACACACACACACACTCACGGCTATTTTTAGCCTTCACAGGTGTGCAATATTTGAACGCTACTCATGAACAACAACTCCGATGTACATGCTCAATAGTTCGGTTCACTTATAACATGCATTTAGAACAGCATTGGAGAAGCTTTTGTACCAGAATTTGAATAAGAAGCGAATAAAACTACTGTGAACTTGCCTACAAACAGACACACTTACAGGACTTCCTGGAGAGTTCAGAATGTCAAAATAAAAGCGTGAGGGGTAAAAAGTTAAAGGTGTCACAGAGGCAGATATATGAACTCAGCAGCAGGGTTTATTGAACAGATGATTGAAACAGTGATGTAAACGTTGTGAGTAAATCTAGTTTAGCAGAGTGGCACACAGCAGCTGAGTAATATCCAGACATTGTATAGCCATGATGAACAGATAACTCACAACATTCTTATGATACTAGCGGGCAAGAATGAAGACACGGGTATGTTTGACATAGTAGAAAGGTCTGGAGTCTCAGAGATACTATCGATGAGAACAGACAAAGAGCGTGTGTGCGCGTGCGTGCGTGCAAGCGGGGTATATATGCAGTCCTTGATTAGCCACTAATGATATGTAGGTGCGTGGAATCAGAACTCAGGGGAGAGTGAGTGCTGTGTCGGCAGTTAGGAAGAAAGAGAGCGAGAGAGAGACTGGTGGATCCATGACAAAAGGTGCACGATTGAGGTATATTACTATATATTAATATTTTATTATTATCATCATGTTTACAAATAATAATAATATTATAGATGAATGGGATCCAAAAAATTACTGTGTGAATGAAAAGTGAGCTGATCCCTATTGGCAACCACCACAACTACCTAGCATTGTGGTTGCAAGTTTTGCATAGACAAATAAATATATATATATATATATATATATATATATATATATATATATATATATATATATATATATATATATATATATATATATATATATATATATATATATATAAATCATATTATTCGTTATATCAGTCTATTTGAGAATATAAATATCAGAACAGAACTGAAATAATAAACTTTCACTTTTTGTTTAATCTTTCTGTTGAGCTTTTTTGCTACATACAGGTTACATAAAGTGGCTGCAGTAGTTAGAAAATACAGTCTTTCCAAACTATAGAACTAGTTTTACATTTAAAAATACATATTAATCATATTTCACAATCATACATTCCAGTAGTCTCTAGTCCTGAACGCTCATACCAGCAATCAGTTCGAGCACAAACATTTACATAATAGTGCATTGTAGCTAAAAACGCCTCACAGAATGTCAGTCTTTTATAAACATGTCCGCCGGCGTCAAGGATGATCCGGAGCATTTAATATGAGGGCACCAGTATGCTTGTGTCATTTTGCCAGCATTCCACTGGTCAGACCGCTGTTCTTCAGTTACAGTGCAAACCGGACACCAAATTTGACACAATATGAGCTTATGTAACAGTTACCAAAGACACTGCACATGAGGGCCACAAGTAAAGTGTCTGTGAACAATTGATTACAACAAAGACAATACAGACAATACAGCATGTGTGTATACACAGGGTTCATAAAAAATGCATTTTGATTTTCATTTAGAACTGCCCTGATGAAGCTAGTTGACATAACTGGTATTTACATATATACTACAATTTACACAAATTATACTGTTCAAAAGTTAACATCCCTGCTGGTTCATGTTATGTTGCTTCCTGGATGATCAATGACTGTTTGTATCTTTTAGTGATAGTAATGCATGCTTGCTGTTCTTAAAGGGAACCTATTATGTAAAATTCACTTTTACATGGTGTTTGAACATAAATGTGTGTTGGCAGTGTGTACACAACCACCCTATAGTGATACAAATCCACACAGTCCTTTTATTTTGAATCCCCATTAATCATAAGCACTGTCTCAGAACAAGCCATTTGCAGATTCTGTACAAAGTGACGTCACTTTGTACAGGCCCTGCCCACGACTGTTGACAGACACTTCCGACGTGCATGTTTGTTTGTGTGTGTTGTTTCATAACATTGTAACAGTGCAACATTGTAATAGTATGTGTGTGTGTGCTGCTCTTCCAAAATAAATCTACAACAAATACATTTATAAAATAACCAAATGGAAACTTCCTGGTTCATTCTCAAAGTTGTTACTTCTGAGTCTCTCACTCATCATTGTCTGACTCCTGTTCAAACATATATTGCTGAACTCCACTATTTTCACTGTCAGTAATATCGCTTATAATGTCTAGTTATCTGAAGCAGAGACGTCAAAACTTTACCCTATTCTGGATACGGGGCGGGGAGCACCAGCTCATTTGCATTTAAACACACACACACAAACACACACACACACACACACACACACACACACACACACACAAACAGCTCGTTTTTATTCCCATCCACGAATTGGTATTTTCAACATGGTATAATAAATTATCTGTAGTTTATTTTGAGCTGAAACTTCACAGACACATTCTGGGGACATCAAAGAAATCAAATCAAAGAAAAATCCTTCAGGTACTGCACATTCTTTTGTTTCCCAGCAGCTTCTGGACATTTGACTTCTTCCTAACAGTGGCTATATGTTGTTGGGATCCAGCTTTAGAGACTTTTGAGACAGTTGAGGGACTCAAATATACAACTAGTACAAAAGGTGCAAACATTCAATCATGCTCAAAAAGGCAAAACACTATTTTAAACCTAGGTGAAGTACATTTTATGAAAGAAAGATGTGTGTAAATTGTTACTATTTTGGATTGTGGGATATATGTAAATATCTATGAACAGTGACAAGAAAACATACGTGAACCCTTTGGAATTAGCTGGTTTTCTCCATTAACTGGTCACAAAAAGGACAAAAGGTCGCTCCACCAATTGCACAAGTTTCTTCAGTTTTACACACCCCTAACAGATTTTAAAAAGAATTTAATATGAGATAAAATATTGTGAACCTTTTTAATTAGCTGGTTTTCTGCATTAATTGGTCATAAAGTGTGATCTCATCCTCATTAAAGTCACAAGTATACACAACACAATGTGCTAAGCTAACAACACACAAACTTAATGTCTTTACTGAACACATACCATTAAATATTCACAGTTCTGTGGAAAAAGTAAGTGAACCCCTAGGCTAATGAAATCTAATTAGAGTCAGGAGTTGGCAAACCTAGAATCCAATTAATTAAACGAGACTGTAGCTGTGGTTTAGAGCTACTCTGACTTATAAAAAGCACTCAAACATTTTGAGTTTGCTAAATCACATGAAGTATCTGCTGATATAAGAAATCTCAGAAGACCTAAAACTTTTTTTTTGCTTGATTTTTGCTTTGCATAATGCTGGAAAGGGTTACAAAGTTATCTGAAGAGCTTCGATATTCATCTGTTCACAGTTAGGCAAATTGACTATAAATGAGATATTTGATACTGTGGCTAATCTCCCTAGAAGTGGCCGTCAAGCCAAGATGACTCAAACGGTACACAACAGAATGCTGACAGCTAAAGACTTGAAGGAATCATTGGAACTTGTTAATATCTCTCTTCATGAGTCTATATGGAAAACATTAAACAAGCATGTTGTCCATGGCAGGTAACCATGAAGGAAGCCGCTGCTTTCCAACAAAAACTTTCCTGAATGCCTGAAATTTGCCAAAGACCACCTTGACACTCCACAATGCTACTGGGAAAATGTTTTGTGGACTCATGAATCAAAGCTTCAATTGTTTGGGAAGAATACATAGCACAACGTATGGCATAAAAAAGCACTGCATATCATCATGAAAACATCATCTCAACTGTGAAGTACAGTGGAGGGAGCATCATGATTTGGGGCTGTTTTGCTGCTTTAGGGCCTGGACCATTTGCCATCATCAGGGGAATGTCCCAAGTATATCAAGATACACTACAGGATAATGTCAGGGTGGCTGTGCACCAGCTGAAGCTCAGTAGAAGTTGGGTGATGCAGCAGGACAGTGAATTTAAACATTAAAGTAAATCCACTATAGAATGGCATAAAAAAAAGAAAATCCACCTTTGAGATGATGTTTTCATGAATGCAGCTTTACGATTGCTGTAACAAAGAAGTATCCACAGTCTTTTAAATGTTACTTCAATCGGTGCTATTTTTACTGTGGAAGGCTTTGTATGGAAAATGTGTTGTGTACATATTGTTTTTGTTTTTTCCTGAAAAGCAAATAAATACATTTTCACAGGGAAAAAATGGTAAGATTCAAATTTCCCTACTTTCAAATTCTATGATTAAACAAGAGTAACAAAAAAAAAATTAGCGCTGTTTGGATTTAAATAAGCAGATACTTAAAAGCATATGAATGGATCATTATTGCAGTGATTGATATGTTTCAGCTGGCAACAATTCTTGCAGTGTGCAATAACTGATGCAGTGTGTAGCTTAAAAAATCATGTTGAAGATGGATCCCATGGTCATGGAAAAGATGTTATTGTGTTTCAGAAGGAACAAATTATTGGTCTGCATCAAGCAAAGAAAACAAATAAGGAGATTGCTGATATCACTGGAATTGGTTTAAGAACTGTCCAACACATTATTAAAACCTGGCAGTAATGAACAGTCAGCTTTGTGGAAGAAATGTGGTCGGAAAAAATCTTGAATGATCGTAGTGATCGAGATCTCTAAAGTGCTTGAAGTCACAATGTAAAATATCGACAGTAGAACTCACAGCAGTGTTTAAAAGTGAAATTAAGAGCATTTCCACACACACAATTCGATGAGAACTTACAGGATTGGGACTAAACAGCTGTGTGGCCACAAGAAAGCCACTTGTTAGTGAGGCTAATCAGAAAAAACAACTTAAATTTGCTAAGCAGCATAAATATTGGACTGTGGAGCAAAGGAAAAATGTCATGTGGTCTGATGAGTCCATATTTACCCTATTCCAAAGTGATGGGCGCATCAGGGCAAGAAGGGAAGTGCATGAAGCAATGTATCCATCATTCGTAGTGCCCACTGTACAAGCCTCTGAAGACAGTGTTATGAGTTGCTTCATTTGGTCAGGTCTAGGGTCAGCAACGTTATGCGGCAATAAAATGAAGTCAGTTGACTACCTGAATGTACTGAATGACCAGGTTAATCAATTGATTTTTTTTCTTCCCTGACAAGGACAACAATGCCAAGACTCATCAGGTTCAATTCAGTCACTGCACTTACCGTCAACCAGCTGCATACCATACTGACGCCCGTCCATGTAAATATAAGTTGATTTAACAAAAAAAATGATTAGGATATTGGGTAGGATAAAACTGTTTTTATTCTTCTATTGTACTGTTAAATTGATCACCTCGTAGGTTAATTTGCCATGCACGCAATACATTGGTTGGTTACGAAATATAAGGAGGAAATATAAAGTTGTTAATTCAAATGTTGATGTAAAATATGCACATCTGTCATGTGAGCCTGTATTGTTTAAGCTAGTATAGAGATTTGTCATGCCTGTTTGGTTACTTTGGTTTGATTCATGGCTTATTGGTTATAGTCTTCTTTAAAAGACTAGCTTGACATTAGTTTAACAACTTTGTTATGAGTAGCTTGTAGCTACCGTTTCAAAGTAGCTTCCCCAGATAAATATGATAGATTTCAAAGACTGCTGCACTGTGAAGCGTTAGTCGGTGTGAAAGACACTTTTGTGTCTTACATAACCAATATAGACTGTCAGGCTGTATTAAAGTGCCCTGCACACTTTGACCTGTCGATATTTCTGCTCTAATATGAAACATGTAGAGATGCACCGATTGCAATTTTCTTGGCCGATTCCGATTTCCGATTTTTTTCCAAGTGTGACCTGCCAATACCGATTTTTCCGATTCCGATATTCTTTCTAGAATTATTGACCGCATATACAAACAAAATCTACCTTTCTTCAATGCAAAATTTAATTTTCAAAATTTCCCCCAAACAAAGTTACAGGATCTTCTCTGACTTCTGATATATAAAGTGCTCTGTGACTAGAAAGGTGTAGAAATAACAATTAACTGCAAATGCTTTATATAACAAAACAGATGTAATTTTCCACTATTTTTATAAATGGACCTTTTTCTATTTTTTACTCGTCTAACAAAACAATTCCTATGAACAAAACTGAAGTGTCCAATACCCTCAACAAATATCAGAGGTAAAACTGATTGCTGCTTCGGGATCGGCTTGTAACCATACCTCGTCACTCACCCCCGATTTTCCCGGGAGTCTCCTGTATTTCACACCCATCTCCCGCCCCCCTCCCATTTTGTAATTTCTCCCGGGAAACTCCCGTAATTTGTATGGCCCAAAACACGTTATATGAATAATCACATCAATATATTATTCCAAGGTTGTCCAGTTGCCAGATCTTGTATGAAATGCATCCAACTCACACAATCAAAACAACATACAAATTTCTGCTCTGTTGAAATCTGTGCAGGCAGTAGACGTGAGAAGTTCTATGGAGAACAGCTGGTCATCCAGGGCCATGACTTCCATAATTTTCCTCGTAATTGCTTTGGTCTTTTCGCTTCTCATACCAAGGAAAGATAGGAGAGGCTGCTGACTTCTGGCTGGCTCTGAGCTCTGGCTAGCTTTAGCCACTTAACTTTTTTAGCTTCTTTTTTAAAAGCGGTATTTTCAGCTGGGTGAGGGTGTTTTAAGTGTCTAATTAGGTTTGTTGTTCCGAACGTTATGTGGTGGTTCCCCCACGGTTTAGTTTAGCCTTACAAATATTACAAATTGCAAACTTTATGTATTTTTCTAACATGCCAATAACATGTTTCCATGCGGCTGTGACGTTATTGCCTGCGCTGCTGGCAACAAAACAGACCGGCTCGGAATCGGAAAGACGTGAGACTGACGGTTACCGGTCCGGGCCGAGCATGCGGAAAACCGTCTGATTCCGGTCCCTGGCCGGTCGATCGGTGCATCTCTAGAAACATGACATAATTAGCTTTGAAGTTGGAGTATTTGACATTTTCTGTTGTAGATCTTAAAGAATTTAGCCAAAAATTCTAAAGATGTATACTTTTTTTTTTTTATCTCAAAATCAAAACCAGCTGATCTTAAGGCAAGTGTGTTTAAAGATTACATCATCACTACACTCTCTTCAAACTGCAATCAACAGGAAGAACACAGTTTTCCTCTGGCAATTTTTAGTATCAAATATCCAAGACAACTGCAGTAAAAGCACATCTGTTTAGGTGAATAGGTATGCACTGTGAACATGAACAGATCCAAGTAAAACAGCAATAGAACAAACACTTGTGATGGAAATGAACCCTTCCAGAAACTATGGCTCTGTTTACATATAGTAATACCACCTGTCTCGACACTTGGGTCACAATGGTGGTAAGTGGACAACAATAAACACAGGTGTAATTGGGGTCCAAGCCATTTTACGATCATATGTATACGTAGTCAGAAACGCATTTGACCGCAATGCATTTGTAGACGCTAATATAAATGCTCCTAGATGGCTGAGACCAGAAGGCAGCTGCCTATGTAGGCAGTACACAGCAAGGCAGCTCACAGTGACAATGGGTGAGAGTGATTTTAATGAAGGCTCACCTCATTGAATCGTGTGATGAGGTCTTCCACTGTGTTGTGGTGTTCATTCTGGGTGGGCATAATTGGGGCGGACAGAGAGGCTTTGAGGTGTGGGTGGCGTTTCTGGCACTCGGGGCTGCCCAGGTCTCGTGTTAGGAAGCTGATGTAGTCGAGGGGGAAGACACGACAATATAGATGCTGTTCCTGCTCTGTCAGGATGGTGGCGATCTCCTCCGGGAACTGGATCAGGTGCCGCAGGTTAGCCAGCTCCTTGCTGATGCCCGTCACGGCCGACGGAAGGATGCTGGAGTTTGCCATGGAACTGTACAACTGCCGTTCTGAGAGAGAGAGAGAGAGAGAGAGTGTGAGTGAGTGAGTGAGTGAGTGAGTGAGATACAGTGTCTACATTCACACAGTCAGTTTTGGTTTTGACAGTAGTATACACTATGGTAAAATGGTAAATATCAAGGCTTTATTTTGTTTATTAAAAATAGTTTTATTCTATTTTAAACTGTTCAGAATTTCAGGCAACTCTCTGGTTCCTTCTTTAGTCAAGTTTACTCTTTGAAAACACCCTAATCCTCATCGCTTTCATAACTGTACTGTATCAAAACCAACCCGTACTTAACACTCTAAACAACACTGACAACTATATTCTGCTGCTATGAGAGTGAGCATAGTCATTGTGATGGGATTCACTAAAAATGGGTGCCATTCTAAAGCTACATCAAAGGGATTTCTTTTTTTATCACATGCCCCTTTGATGGCATTTATAAATTCGATAAACTACTTCCACTTCAAGACTCAAATCAATATTCTTTACAGGCACACGACAAGGTTGGTGGTAATTGTGTTCAATGCAGTGCAGGATAAACACAGACATACATAATCCAATAAAGTACAGTATTTACACAGTAATAACAAGGTTATGGAGAGTACCGCAAAAGAGGAAACAAATAAAATAAAGTAAACTGTGAGACACTGCAGTCCAATCAGTGCAGTTCAATAAAAGTGGAAAGACACTATACAGGCCAGACTTGTAAGTATCCACCAAAACCCATGTGCAATGACAGTAATGAACCATATCTTAAAAACACTGGTCACAGGCATACTTCATTTAGCCACAGTAGTTTCCAGAAGCCTCACCTGAGATAGACCTTTTTCACAGTCCGGTTTTGGAACGCGGAAGTAAACGATTGCAGGGTAAACTTTGACATCGATTAATGGGAGTGTATGGGAGACCACAGCAAATATCATTTTCAAATACCCACTTGCTCAAACAACAAAAGAAAAAGTACACTATTACATCTGAATGACTTTCCAGAAGAAGAAAAAAGAGAGCATTGGATTAAGACAGTCAGATGGGAGTAGATGCCAAATTTACTGTCACACTCTCAGCAGCTGTAATCGAAACCCCCTTGCAGATGTGGTAATTCATTTTTTAAAATTAATTCCATGGTAATATGACAAAGAATAACATTATAAACTTGCACTGAATATTTTAAATTATTTTAAAAAAAATTCACGCTGCTAAATAAGGTGAAAAAGGTCTATTACAATTAGAAAACTTTTGGTATGGCACTCTGAGCCAGGTCAAGCAAAAATAAAATAAATACAGTGAATCATGCTTGTCTGGACAGTGTCAGCTGTCAAAGGGCGTGTTTGTAGGTTCCTACTGCACTGTGCGCTGCTATGGCGACCGCCGGAACAGGAGGGGAAGACAGAGAGTGCTGTTTGTGTATCCTGTCTGAAATCTTCTGATTGGAGAGGAGTGTGTGTTTCTAGAACACTCTGAAGCTCTGTTCTAACACCTAGTGAGCTGCCATGCGGTCTATAGTCTACATGGGTAATGCAGGGTGATGGAGCAACTTCTAAGAGGCCGTTCAGAATGAATGCGTTCTTGCAACTTAAAAAGCAAGACAGCACAATGACTAGAACAGAATGAAGGTGTCTTGAGCCATGAAGTTCTTTTTGATTTGGCACGGTATCTAACAAATTTGGCACTCCTGCGCAAAGAGCTGAAAAAACAGTGAGACGCAGCACAATGGTCAAAAAAGCCCACCTAGTGCGTGTTAAACAACAGTGCGGATAGATGCACAAACTGAGTATTCAAACTGAAATGGAAACGTATAAGTTGTTTAGAATGCTCTACGTAGGCAGCAACTCTGCGTTACACAAATAATGCTCCTAATGGCAAAATGCACAGGAGACTTGACTAACAATTGCTTTAAATAGCGTTTGGTGTAAGCATAATAAAGCTGCCTACCTTTTGGTACTGCCTTTGCATCAGGTGTGCACCTATGATGCCTTAAAATACTGTCTAGGTAGGCAGCTCACAAGGTTTTGAAACCGACTGAGAGTGTGAACACAAACGTAGTGAAATCCTCTGTAGTTTGACTCTGTAGGATTTCTGTGGAGGAAATCCAAGAAATTGCACAAATGTGAAAACGTTTGCAATTTCCGTGCTAACAAAGTTTAAAAAGCTTTCTCACACCTTTTTATTGTTACATAACGTACAGCATTCTTAAAAAACTGAACTGACGTTCACTTCAATCATAAAGAGAGTTCAGGAGATTGGTTTCATGCAACATCATCGCATAATGTCCTCTCGTTTCCATTAGCATATCATTAACCATCACATGCCTTATATCCTTTTCTCTTCACAAATGGCATCTTTTGAAGCAAAATGGAGGGAAATTAATACACTTCATTAAGCTGTGAATGAGAGGGCCTGATCTTCATGCATGGGCCTCTGATAGTACAGGCTTCATAAAGCTGATATGAAGCAGTGCTCAAGCTGTGTGAACGACAGAAGAGATCCTGCTATTGAAGGTAACTGGGTTCCTTAAGTAAATAGTTGTTTAGCGATAGTGTAAACGTTTCCAGACAGACCTAGATTAAGCTCTGAGATTTTTATGTATGATATATGCTTCTGTAGAAGCCACAAATCAGGGTGATTTCAACTTCACTTAAAGATTTGTTGCTTATTTGACAAATTTAAGGTGAAAAACTACATTACCCATAATCCTAAAGAGAGATTCACCAAGTCACTGCTAGCATGAAAACGTATAACATGCCAAACGGCTCAGCAACATCCGCCCACTCCCATGAAGCTTTGCGAATAATGTAATCCAGTCTCCCAACACTTTCAAACAACTATTTAAATATTTATATTTATTTATTCTTATAATTAAGGCTGATGATTAAATGCATAAATTCAGTGCGATAAATTACATAAAAAAATAACACATTAAAAACAATGAAATGAATCATGTCCCCGGACCATAATAAGGAAGATTCCTGAGCAATTCAAGCTTGAAGTACCACCTGTTTTCTCCAGGGGGTAGTAAGCGAAACTTCAGCTGTATATAGGCAACATGCAGCTTATTCAGAGAACAAACCAACCCTTCAGCAGACAGCACAAGGACACATTATTGCATTCAAAACACAGCTTGATGGAGGTAATGTGTGTGTGTGTGTGTGTATATATAGGGCTGTTAATCGCTATTTTTTTTTTAAATCAAATGAATTACATTATTACATGAATTAATTAATCGCAATTAATAGCACATAAATACTTTGTGAGAAAGCCCATCCTATAACAATAATTCAATATATGATGAAATAATTATACATAGTTATCTTTTAAGTATAAAAAATATGTGTATATATATATATATATTATATATATATATATATATCCACAATATATTCAGATAATTAAAATGCATTAGATTCTTGTGGCAGAAGAGTTAATCATTGATAAGACAACACAAAAAAATGGCTTTAGATTACGATGTATTGTTTATTACCATATTATTCATCATAAATCAATCATTGGCACACAGTTCACAGCAATCCATTACACAAGTCAATTTGTCAATCAGCTCGAGATTTATTATGAGGGCTTGTTTAAGGATCCGTCAATTTACACCTGCGTCAGACAGATTCTTGTGTAGCATCTCGGGTGCGTTGCATCATAAACATAAAACTTTTAGGTCACTGTATTAAGTTAAATATAGTTTAATACTTAGAACACATCTTGAGATCTCCTAGTTCGAATTTGCACTCCAAGTACATTGTATATTAGTACTATGTTGTGTAAGTATGTGTACATTTGTTATGTAAATTTTGTTGTGTAAATATGTTGTTTATTGTAAAGTGGTTTATGTCTCGTCACTGTCATGACTGCAATGTTGCTCGGAACTGCACACAAGACTTTCACCTACTGTTGCACTCGTGTACACAGTAGTGTGACAATAAAGTGATTTGACTTCTGATTTGAAGTGTTGCATGCAGAACGCATGTTTGTGTTGCGCTGCCTGCTGAAGCGTTGTTTTGTTCACTGGATAAATTGCACATTGCATACAGCTGAAACTTCCCTCTGGAGTAAACAGGTGGAACTACAAGCTTGCGATTAATTGCGTTCCTTTTTTTTTATGCGTTATTTTTTTTATACAATTAATCGCACTGAATTAATGCGTTAGCCCTAAAATATATAAAAACATTTATTATTTAAATCATTTTATATTGAATTATAGTTATGAGTGCCTTTCTCAGCAAATATTTATATATGTGTTTAATTGCAATTAATTTAATTCATTAATCGGCACGTTTTGTAATTAATTTGATTCAAAACTTTAATCGATTGACAGCCCTACTTCTAATCAATGCTTAAATCAATAGTTTTATATTATACTACTTTTTGATTCAGTGAAGTCATCCACAATGATTCCTGGCGTGCACAATTCATTACAAGTCTTGTACATTTGTCTTTTTCCTTTGCTTTACTTTTTTTGCTTGAAATCAAAGTATAAAATGTTGTGATTCATTTTGGAGCAGGTTCATGGCTTAAAAATCATTGTTGAAAACTTTTTAAAATCCCAATAGAGAAACTGCTGAAAAATAAAAGTGGGCAATCAATTTTGTGCTCTATTGGGACAAGCAGAGCGGCCAAGATGCACTTCCTGCTAAAAACAGCCCTCATGCACACACGTACATGCTTACATATATCCAAACACACACACACACACACACACACACACACACTCCTGCCGAATATCCAACTGAAAAACAGATATGTACTGTTATCTATTTATTCTGAAGTGATGCTGATGAACAACTCTAACACCAATCAAAAGCATGAGGAGAAAGTAGCCATGGTCTTGAACTGAAATGGTCTGTTTGATTTACAATCACTAAATTAGACTTCTATTATTGCACTGAATAACCTCTCTATCCCATTTGCTACAGAGAATAAATCATTCATTTACAGTGCGTCACTACAGCAACTAACCTGTAAATGCCAATGTGGATGGCAGAGCTCCACAAACTATGAAAACATTATAACATTTAGTAATGAAAGTGTACTAACTCAGACAAACTAAAGAATAAGGCTTGAAAACAAGATTCAAGAAAATACTGCCTCAGAAATAGACAGCCATTCGCAATTACATTGAGTGCAATGATTCAGTTCTTTGAATGCAAAAATGAGGGAAAGCATCCAGACCAACAAAACCTTTCAAATGTATATTTTTTTAAATCTCTTTCAAAACAACCTGTGGATTTACTGTCAAACTGCACACATATAAACATGAATCTGTGAATTTATCACATCATTTAGTTCAAGCTTGTTTTAGTATTTGAAGGATTCCTTTAACCCCTGATCCATATTGTGTTAGAGAGGGTTTGTTCACATTTCTGTAACAAAAATCATCCTTAACACACCTACTGTACTTACTGTAAGCTTTTAATTTTAAGTTGAAAATAATTGGCATGACTGAATCATGTTGCAAAGGTAGAACATAAAGAAAATAATAGATAAGAGGATAATATATTATCGATTAAGACTTATTCCTAGTTGATTACTGCATTTGTTTGCACTTTTTAATGAATATCTGACATTAAAACAATTAGAAAATACTAGAAAGCAACACAATACGTTTTCACTCCATTGAAGTGAGATGTACAGTAGGGACATTTTTGGTGTGTTTTCTTTTCTTGTACACATTTATTAAAAAAACAACATAGTCTATCTATATAAACAGTGAATTTGGCCAATCCTTGCAAGGGATTATAATATAATACAATATCATATACAGACTTATTAATTGTTGATTAATTCATTTGCTTTCACTTTTTACCAATTGACTTGACTACTGCGTATCTCACATTCATTACTAGAAATGACTAGAAAGCAACCTTTCACAATACAATTTTCAAAGTTTTTCTTGCATTTGCTTGTCTCATACACCTTCTAATACACATACTCTATATGAACAGTACATTTTTCCCATCCTTGAAAGAGATCAGATACTCACCTGTGTCATGCCGTTTTGACAGCAGTTACAGTACTCAACACAAAGAAATCCTGTACCCTGAATCGATCACTAAGACTTTAAATTGACTAGAAATTACCAGAAAGTAACATGTCACACTGTTTCCACCCCACAAGCTGGAGAGGAGACGTTTTATTTCTTGTGATTTATTGTCTACTACACTTAACATTAAATACAAACAGACAGTTAACGCTACGCACCAAGGAAGAATGGAAAAACATTAGTCCCTGACCACCAGAATAACACCATTGATGCCAGATTGAAAATAACTAAATCCACAAGTGTCAGCACAGTATGTTGTTCCCTGTATGGTAAAGTTGAAGTGACACTTACTAAGCAGTCTGTAGTCCATCCTTTGCGAGTGGGAGTGTTTCATGGTGCTGGCCACAGACGGCTCGCCAACTCCCTGCTTCACACCACAACGACGAGAGGCGCTTAGCCACATTTAAACTTAGCCTGAATGCAGCTGCCAGCTCTCCACTACCACCAATCTGACGTACTGCATAGCTCACTCGTTCACAAACACGGTTTGGCCACTCATACTCCCCTCCCTCCCTCCCGCTCTCTCTCTCTCTCTCTCTCTCTCTCTCACACACACACACACACACACACACACACACACACACACACACACACACTTACTCTCTTCTATTGGCTGCTCCTCCCTGGCAGGTCATGTTACTCAGAGATGAAAGCAACACATAGTGTTAAGTGCAATGAGAGGAAATCGAGCACCCAAACATGCTGTGATCACCAGTAAAGAACTCGCCGGCTGACTTGGGTCACAATCCAGTGAGAATTTGATGAAACAATGACATTATACTATAAATGTGGGCATGAGACTTTACAGATGGGCATGAGTGTGATCATTTCCATCATTGGTCTTCATGGTACACACTGAGAGAGACTAAAGAACAAGAACTGATTCAATGGTACAGGATTGGTAGATCCATGGCCTTTATTTATAAAGCCAATAAAGGTGAAGTTTGTTATTTTGTGTCACTAGTAGCACCACAAATAATTCCAAAAATAGTGACTGTTTTGAAACAAATTTCCCCAACACTCCTCATCTGCCATTGGACAGACAAAAAAGTGACGTTCTTACGTAAACACACAATAAGATGTTTTAATAAGATTTTCATTACAATGCCAGTGGAAAGTGGAGATAAAGTTGAACCTGTCAGAACTGTGTTGTTGTGAAAAAAACAAAACTAAAACAAATAAATTGCATCTCTGTATAAGGCCACATATACACCTGGTATTAAGATGTGTTACAGGTGATCCATTCACCTGAATCAGCTGTCCCTACCGATTGCCTGAGCACAAAAAAACTATATTTTGGTAAGAATTGGATGCAATGCTTGGTATGGGGGTAATAGAGGAATCCCACAGCGATTGGTCCAGTCCAGTTGTTCTGGTTCCTAAGAATGACGGGTCTGCACGTTTCTGTGTGGATTATAGAAAAGTCAATGTGATGTCTAAATTTGATGCCTACCCAATGCCTCGTGTTGTTGAGTTGCTCGATCGGCTGGGCACTGCTCGATTTTATTCGACATTGGATTTGTCAATGTGTTATTGGCAGATCCCCTTGACACCAATTTCCCATGAAAAAACAGCCTTCTCCACACCGTTCAGATTACACCAATTTGTGACACTTCCGTTCAGTATGTTTAGGGCCCCGGCACGCACCTGCCCCCAAATTGACAAGTTCCTGGGGCTGGCTGGCTATTATAGGAGGTTTGTGCCTAATTATTTGGACATCACCAACCCGCTGACTGATCTCACTAAAAAGGGAGCTCCAGACCCTGTCCATTGGACGGAGCCGTGTAAACAGGCGTTTACGCTTTTACATTCACCCGATTCCTCGTGCCTAGCGCCCGGTGCGGTACATTAGTCGCAAGCTCTTGCTGAGGAAGACCAAGTACAGCACTGTTGAAAACGAGTGCCTTGCCATCAAATGGGCGGTCCTCACTCTCCGGTACTACCTCTTGGGGCGGGCCTTCATTCACTGTTCAGACCACGCCCCACTTCAATGGCTGCACCGCATGAAGGATACCAACGTGCGGATCACCAGTTGGTATCTGGCTCTTCAGCTGTTTAAGAGACCACGCCACCAACAAAGAGTGAGAGAGTCAGGGAACAAGAGTGCTGTCCTGAAGCTGAAATATAGATGTGAAACTGAAATGTAAATGTGAAGTTGATGAGTAATTATTTAGTAGATTTTTTGTGAAGCTCTAAGCCCAGAAAGTTGCTGATTAAAAGCCTAGCCTGTGTGTGGAGTAAACTGGTTCCCTGTGTCCTCCTTCCCTCCTGCTATGAAGTCCTTTACGATGTCATAGTATACAGGGAGCCTCCAAAAACAGCCTATTCCTTCAAGAGCAAGGATCATTCGAGACTTGTCAATTTGCCAACAGATGTTTCAGCAAATAATCCATCACTTTGAGAACAATGTACCCCAAAGACAATTTGCAAGGATTTTGGGCATTTCACAGTCTACAGTGCACAATTTCCCCGCACACAGTGGTGACGTCAATCTGCTTACATTTACAATATAATTACATTTATAGGTGGTAAATTAATGTTAACAAATGATACATCTTTTCAAAAGTCTAAGGGTTCAACATTGATATCTGATCTCTGTTTCACGAGAGCAATACTCCACAAACAGCCATTTAGTTATTTGTGCCAGAAGTACAAATGAAAACATGCAATATCAAAACAGAACTTCATACCTTTGTTATGAAAATGTGATCGCCAGATGAATCCAGTTCACCACACTTGGGTCAATTGTCCATGTCAAGCATTGAAAAACTGGTTCATTGAAAAACTGGGAAATACTGATATATTCTCCATTGTTTACATGAGATCTCGCCTGAAAGATTCACCCTTCGTCATCGTTCTTCAACAAACTACGCAATCTGAGCAGTATTCATGTTGTAAAACTGTATATTATCTTATATATTAGAGTCTCATAAACAAAATGAGCATGTCTCCAAAGTCTATTTTTAAAAAAGCGGCGTAGTTTTATTCAGAATAGCCAAGTAATGCAGTCTGATTTTGTGTCGTCCTGAAAGGCAGAGCCTTAATTTTACTCTGTACACCGGCAGTCATTTTCAGAGATAAAAGCTTGCAGGAACCTAAATTTTTGTTAGATCATCTTCAAATTTGAAACGTAACTTCTTGTGGCTTTGAGAACATTGTATTTCTGGGTTGTCTTGGCACTTTTATTATTGTTTTTTTAGATTATAAAAACATGTTCAGCACAAAATATTTCCATTACTATAAACTTCAGCTTCTCTAACTTTAAAAAAGAACAACATATATTAATTCTGAAACTTGGGAAATAAAGCCCAAAGTGTCTTCTTTCAAAAGATACTACAACGGTGTCCATACTCCAAAGAGTCCAGTAAATTCAACCATTTAAGATCAGGTATGTCATTTTCATGGTTTGTGCTCAAAAAGGGGGTGTGTGTCAACAGGTTTTAAAAGATTATCTTTAGGTAGGTGGTACATGTCAAAGTAACATCCACATGAATGCCAGGACCCAATGTTTCCCAGCAGAAAATTGCCCAGAGCGTCACACTGTCTCCACCGGCATGCCTTCTTCCCATGGTGCATCCTGCTGCCATCTCTTCCCTAGGTAAACCACACACACACACACACACACACACACACACACCCGGACGTCCACATGTTCTAAAAGAAATGTGATTCATCAGACCAGGCTACCTTCTTCCATTGCTCCATGGTCTAGTTATGATGCTCACATGCCCATTGTACATGCTTTCAGCGGTGGACGGGGGTCAGCATGGGCAATCTGACTGGTCTGCGACTACGCAGATGCGATGCACTGCGTGTTTATGGCCAGAATTAAGTTTTTCGGCAATTTTTGCTACAGTAGCTCTTCTGTGGGATCGGACCAGATGGGCTAGCCTTTAATCCCCACACGCATCAATGAGCCTTGGGCATCCATGAGCCTGTCGCCGGGTTCACTGGTTGTCCTGAATTGGACAACTTTTGTTAGGTACCAACAACTAGTGGTCGACCGATAGGGGTTTTTTAATGGCCGATATCCAGAGAGCAGGGTGGCCGATAGACAGATACAAATGCCAATATAATCACACAATTTAATATAGTAAATAACATTTTTGTTTTATTTTAATTTTTGGCCTCATTCTTGAAAGTTTCGTAAATAATTTCGTACTCGAGTAATTTGCACACAAATTGACCTTTCCAAAACATTCCTTCACAAACACCCCAGATTTGTAAGTTAAACAAATGTATGTTAGCGAATTCGCAAACATTTGTAAATAGGGCGCAGGTGCACGTTGATTTGCAATGCCATAATCCACGACCATTAAAACACCATATAAGGAAGTCATCAGACTTACACGTGGTCAGGAGCATGAAGAAATTGTTCGCACCAATGAAAATTTTGAAAATACAAAAACTTTTATGAATATGAAAATACATCAGAACAGCCTTATGAATGATTTAAACCAAAAATTATATCTGCTAGTGTTTTATGAATGAGACCCTATGACTGTTAGTTTTACTTTAGTTGTTTTACTATTTTTTTTTTATTGAAGTTTTAATATTGTATGCTGCCAAAATTAATGCATTAATTAGTATCAAATAAAAATGTTTTATGACAAACTTTCAGGGCTGTCTAGTGTTATTGCTATGTAGTGGCATGTTCATGTTTAACGAAGGTGGGTTATGCAGGTTTAAAATGCTATAATATAGTGTGTGTCAAAAATGAACTAAACTCAAATTAATTGCTGGTCATTATTTTATATTATTTTAGTTCGTTTTGGTGTCATACAAATGTATTTTATTTTTCGTTTCAGTTTTTCCAGTTGCGTTACTGTATTAATCAATGTTTCCAGATACAAGTGAGTGTTGAATGGAGAACAACACTGATGGTCCTACTACAGACACCTGTTTGCTCCTACACAAAGGCCTCTATGGAGTGAACCTGGTCTCCTGTGGAGGGTGTTAATAAGAGATGATACTTGGAGATGGATAATTTCCTTTGACACTCTCTAAACTTCAAATAGAGGCAAACATGATGACTAATGTCCAAGTGAGTTGTGATATTTGTGGGTGGATGCCAGGGCATTACTATGGTGTTCTGAGAGGTTTTTAGCATGTTGCTGTGCAGTTGCTAGTGTGTTCAGGATGTTTTCTAGGGCATTAATAGGTGGTTGCTAAAGTGTTGCTTAATGATTGATTATTGGCAAATTTAAAAAAAAAAAAAGCTCACCCACAAGTCTATGATATTTTGATACCAACATATTACTTTTATGCCAGTTTCTCGACTCGCTAGGTGAAAATGAAAGATATGATAGCTTAGAAAAGCAACAGCACAATTCTCCTGCATGATTTGTATCATTTATGTTCATAGTACCAATATTGCGGCATTGGTTAGAACCAAATTTTAATGGTTAAAATGGAAAATCAAATGAAACTTTGATATGCAACTCATTTGTGCTACGGATATGAATTATACCTCATAATACGGCTTGAGCTTTTACCGTGCGATCGGACAGTTTTCACCTGGACAGTATAAAAACGGGTGAAAATATCCTGTATATTTACATTGGGGGCGGCTTTAGCTCAAGTGGTAGAGCAGGTTGGCCACTAACCGCAAGATTGGTGGTTCGATTCCTGGCCCACATGACTCTACATGCCAAGTGTCCTTGGGTAAGACATTGAACCCCAAGTTGCTCCCAATGGCAGGCTAGCACCTTGCATGGTAGCTCTGCCATCATTGGTGTGTGAATGGGTGAATGAGACGCGGTGTAAAGTGCTTTGAATACCGCCAAGGTTATAAAGGTGCTATAGAGGTGCAGACATTGGAGGAACCATATCTAGGGTCAGAATTTCATACAGTACATTTAAATGCACTTTAAAAGCTTGATTTTAATCGGACTCAAGCAATAATAAAGTGAACTTTAGTTTAACTGAAACCATACCAGTCGACTAACAGATATTAATGCCATTGTAGCTCGGCTTTGTCCAGCATATAAATATATTAATCGGGCCATGGACGACTACACTTTCTGATGTCTGGAATCTGGTGAATCTGTGGGGGTTTATGATTATACAACAAATGGTTTGATAAACTGGTAATGAATAATTTCTATGAGCAGTAAAATGTCAAATTTAAAGTGCAATCAAACATACCTTTGCATGGAGAAATTCTGCAGACAATATACAGTCATCTCAATCGTGTATTACGAAAGATGGACTTCTGGTGGCGAAGAATTTCCCCTTACAGATTTTGCAAGGAGTTCAGGTTTGGTGAACTTTGACTGGCGAATTTGCCACGTTGACCAATGGTAAGCTGATTGGTATGGCAATGACCTCTTTGTGAGCGGTGCTTCATAAACAGCTACACTGAATGTACAAGGATATATATTTTAACTTCCCTCTCACAGAGTATTAAAGTGCAGCATTAAAAGGAGGCTTTTTTTTGTTGGTTTCACAAAAGCTTCTTCAGCTATGGAATTTCATCAAGCATAGGTATGTGTGCCTTTAGACTAGAAATGTCAGGTTTGTAATGCAGGAATTGCTCAGAGGTGAAGACCTCAAATATTAGATTACGCTTTAGATGAAGATTTCCGCTCAAAAACGCTGAAACCTGTTGTTTTTTTTTACTTGGACCAGAAAGCAAAACACACAAAAAAGAATCAGAATACTTTGCAAAGTAACCACATGACAATGCCCAAGCAACCACCTGGAAGAACACCCTTGCATAATGATGGCAAGTGTTGCAGAAGCAAGCACCAATTACATTTTCTTCAGAACAATGTCAAAATCGAGTTTTCCCTTTAATTTGATTCAGAGCACATAAGCTTATTAGCTTATCCTCTGGCACTCATCCATTCACAATCATGTATCCTTCAAGTCTGTCATGAGACACACCTCAGGGAGAATAACTGTAAAACGATCCTCTCTGACTCAAATGCACCAGATCCCTGGACTAATGCCAGGTGACACAGCGTCTGTGTGGGACCGAGAGCCAGTGACCTGGGATTCACAGCCTCATAATTAAATACACAAGCATTATTTTTCTCTCTTGCTCAAGCTGTAGGAAGATCAAGACACAAGGCCAAAATGCAATCTAGCCGTTCTCAGTGGACATTCTTGGGCTTTGGGCAACAAAATGCGACATAAATGTTCTGCAAATTAAATGACACCAAAAACAACTTAATCAGTGCTCTGAGCTCTACTAAGTGTTTATCAGCAAAGTTGGTTCCAATCTGTAGTTTTGTTTTTGGGGAATCAACCAAAGAGGCCATGGTGCACATGGTTAATTTTTTACCCCAAACCTGCCTCATGTTTATTTTAAAAGATGGGAGCGTTGCACACTTGAAGTCTTTTTCACATGCTTCCCTTTATTCCATATTAATTTGTTTTGTTTACATTCAAATGCAAACAGCTCGTACAGATTGAAATTGACAATGTATAAGGTATCGAAAATCCCGCTTGGCCTTTAAAGGTTAGGAATTCAAAGAAAAAAAAAACCCTAACCCAAAGTATGAGCAACAGTAATAATCAAAGTCTTTTTCTCTCACTCTGAAGTTTTACAAATCAAAGCAGGTGCCAAGATGTTTGATGTGTGCTGTGCTTGAATTTGTTGGCGAGCCGGAGTGGAGGCGGCGAGGCCTGAGGAAGTCTCCCCTGCATCGCTTGCGTTACACAGCACTCAATGGCGGAGAGAAGATTATTTTCATTAGTTCATAAACTGCTTCTGCGGTGCCTCTAATATGCCTCTTCATTAATCATCATTCAAACTCTGTGGTGGTTTCTTCAGAATAATAGATAAAACGCTTTGAGCTTACAGTGATGAAGCCAAATTATTATTATGCATAAAATCTGCATTATTTTATCAAAATAATCCAATTATACTCATGTGGAAATGTGGAAATCTCACTACTTTAGTGATGTCTATTACTCCTTAATTGAGGTGGCACTGATGATGTTTCCATCATGCAACGACATCATGTAAGCACATAATAGAATCTATCCTGCTATTAATTGCCACATTTCTGAATGCTGAATTTGCTGTTGTCGACAGGTAAATGTGGGCAGTCATGCAGATAGACAGTTGTTTTTCAGCTTAGTTTCAATAAATGTTCTTTTGCGACAGGGAAAGAAGTTGAGTTATATTCTGTTTTCATTGTGCAATGAACTCATCTCAAAGCTATTTGAGGCATTTAATAGCAAACTGTAAAAAAAGATGTCCTTGAGCACAACTGTACATTCACCTTTGTTTAAAGAGTTATGTCCATGAAAAAGTTGTTACTTCATGATGAATGCAAATTGAGCACAAAGTCTACACACATTTTCTGCTAATTTCCTTGTGTTGCCTATTCAACGGATGCTCCAGTAAAACTTGAAAATTTTGTTCTTGAAAAGTGTAATTAGCTTGAGAAGTGGATTTACAGGATATAGAGTTGTCAAAATCTATGATGAGTATTTTGAAGTGTTCAGGGGTGTAATAACAACTAGAAGCAGAGTGGGGAGATTTTAAAACAAGAGTACTTCATTCACAAAAACAAAAGATCCTAGATTAATGATGTGGACATACTGATGTGCCTCTGTGCTCATTAAACTCAGAGACAACACAAAATCACATGTCATTCACCCATCGTGTTACAGTTAAGGTAAGCAGATTTTTTTTAGCTTTATACCGGGATGGGTGCAACAATATTTATACACACACAGAGCCTGAAAAACTTTCCAATCCAATTTTTTTCTAGAAAGAGAACGATCCCTCCACCACATCTGATCAGCGCACAGGCCTGTGTTCTTACATATGCTGATGAAGGCACTTTGAAGTGAGCACAATCCATGCTGTAGGGTCTAAACATCATTTTCAATAAGAATCACTTAATTTTTAGTTCTGAATGACTGTTATCACCTTTCAGCCCTCTGAAGCTCTCACAGTAGAGGGTAATTGTCTTTGAAGGGAATAGGGCATAGGCAAGATCACTTCTGAAAAGAATGCGCCAATGTGGGAACTGGAAGTGAGTAAAGTTGCTGGAGTTCATTCATACGTTTAATGAAGGTGTTTTTCAGAGGTTTCTTGGGATGTACAGCACAAATACATATTCTTTATTTTTTCTGTTTAAGTGTTTTGTGATTAAAAACATTGATATATTGTGATCTTTTACTCGCTTGTTTCTCATTCATCTGTATTAGACTTGAACAAACAACCCCAGACTCGTTGTAAGCAAAGACCACGATGCACTGTGTAGTCAGTGGAAAAACAGTTACCGAGATCACTTCTCAGTTTCCTCAGCTGAAAAGCAGCAGGTGTGTGTATGCGTGTGTTTGTGTGTGTGTTTGTCAGGGGCTGCGATTCAAACTAAAGCCTATTGGCTATTTTTCATTTATAAAAGGCACAAGCCATGACATGTCCCGCCCACAACTTCATGATGTAGTAGGAAATACGTCAACAGGCAATTCACCGGGACTTTAAAACTGTGGTTAACTGCTGAACGTGCCAGTCTGATGACCCTTTCTGTCTAAGTTACCAGTTTTTGGACAGAATTAGCTACCATGTTGACCAGACTGTGCATAAATTAGCATTTATTAAAAAATTGTGTCAACAACTTATTGTTTCAACACTTAAAACTGCAACAGACAACAATTAATGCAGTGGAATAAATTTAAACGGCTCCCTGCCAATCTGTTATGTTTATAGCATTTCACTAATCTGTAAACTAATTTATAAGCCATTTGCCAATCAATTAAAGTTCATTAAAATCTTGTAGAAGTGAGCGTTTTCGTGTGATGCAAAGAGATACGGCAGCTTCCCCGTATCTTTCCCACACCTGGCTCACCACTTGCATGGTAAAGTCTCCATTTTTCAAACAGTAAATCATCTCCTGTTTATATTATGCCCTGGAAATGGTGCCTTTAAGCTGCAAAAGAATACAAAATGATTGGGT
>JAVLUX010000035.1:29815000-29887500 GCA_032164185.1 Moxostoma hubbsi | reverse complement strand
GATGAACAATAAGCCACTCTCATTGGATAAATGAATTCAGCAGCGGTGCAGCCTAGGACACTGTCTGGTGTTCACAGATAAACTGAAGTGGCCGTATCCAGAGGGACATCATGGGACCTTGAGGGCATTTCACATTGGTTGTTTTGAAAGTTTAAAAAAAATAAATAATCAAAACTAAAACTATCTATTTAATACCCCAAGCTCATTTAAGTTCATTTTCACAAGTTGATTTTGCTGCCAATATAAAAGACCAGCTACTCACTAGCATAATAATGTTGAGTCAAAGATATTTTAACTATTTAAGCTCTGAAGGTGTTTTTAAAGATTTCCTGTTTCAGTGGCATACCCAAAATAAACTGCTTATAAAACAGGGTCAAGTGTTTGGTATCATTGTAAAGAAAACTTATCATATTTTTAACTATATAGATGATGATAAATTCTAAGACTCTCAGCCAAAGAATCTGCTAGGAAAAAAATAAAAAAAATAAAAAATTTAAATTTTCTGATTTGACATTATATATCTCATGGTATAAATAAGGTGGCTCTGAAAAACTGCATTTATTCCCAATCATGTCAACTGTAACTTTTGTGTTGATTCGACAAAGCAATCAAAATCAAAATCATCTCCAAGTGTCTAGAAGCCTCTCCAAACAAATAAAACATAATTGTAAATAAGAACTAATTACATATGCAAACACAACAATGACTAAAGTTATGCATAGCATACACACATGATTTCAGTAATGAGATTGAAACAAAAAAACATCCAGTGAGCGGCAGTTTTGCAGATGAAAACTCCTTGATGAGAGAGGTCAACAGAGAATGGGCAGACTGGTTCGAACTGAAAAAGTCGATGGTAATGCAGATAACCCTTCTGTATAATTGTGGTGAGAAGTATATCATTTCAGAATGCTATTCTGAGATGCGGGTTGGCGCAGTTTTGGGGGCAAGAGAGGGAGGGACAAACAAGTAAATATTGCTGTTTATTACTATCTATTAGTATACTGGAGCATTTAAATGAATATGCATTGATTATTTTTAACTAGATTTTTACAGAATTTTCAATTTTATATATTTTGAATCAACGTTGCATCAATAGCATTTTGATGCATGTAAATGATGGATCACATTCATTAAAAAAAATAAAATTACGCCATTTTAGAGCAAATTCATAAATATGGAGATCTATATACAGAATCTAATCAAAAAGATGGGAAAATTATTGAGATATAATGTTTTTTTTAGCTCTATCACTCAGCCCTACTCAGTACTCAGTATTAGGCACAGATCAATTTCCTGGTAGCATAAGCTTATGTAAAATTTAAAGGGTGAAAGGTGGGTACCGTCTCTAATTGGACATGCACCATGTCGAGAATAAAGGAGCTTATTGCCACAGCAACCAGGATGAGAGACTGCTAATTGTGCTAAGCAAGTCAATTGCTCTGTTCCTCATTTTTCTCACTTCAAACAAAGAGATAGCAAACGAGAAACTGAATCAAGATGAGGAGTTATGTAATGAACCAATGCTCATTTGAAATTGTCAGAAACAGCGTTTAAGAGAAACGATAAAGAAAAGTTAGTTGCTAGTTGAGTATACTTCATACCTAGTATAAAAGGCTATTTTTTAATGCAGTTGACCAATTCCAACACTTGATCATCTAATATTTACTGTTGGATTAAACCTTAATCTTTCTTTAAGAGCCTAGATAGCCAATGGATTATATGGTCACTGAGCATTATCATAAATTGTACCACAAAGTTGCTGAATTCTTGATTTTGATTGGTTGATGTTTAAAGATGTTGTGTTACAGTTCCATATCACTTTGCATGGTTTATCCAACCTAGTTACAGCAGCTAAAGCTGTAAGCTAAAGCAGTCTTAAAGTCGTCAAGGAAAAGCAGCACCAAAACAGTGTTTCTGACAGAGGTTCAGAATAAGAGTGGAAAATGATATACGAATATTTGACTGCTTGTGTGCAAAAATTATACTAATATTATAAGTTAACCTCAAGGAGCATATCGTTAAATTAAAATAATAAAAAAGTTATGTCATGTCTTGAGACACATTTTAATCTTTATTTGGGGGATTTTTTTCAACAAATATTGATGTATGTGATTAATTACGATAAATCTGATAATTTAATTTGCATATAATGTAATTAATTTGATAAATAAATTTTCATTGATTGACAGCCCTACTTTAACCCTATGGGTATGAGGGTGTTTTGGGCCCTGGAGAAGTTTTGACATGCCTTGACATTTGTTCTTTTTTCAGTTGCTTAAAAACATATTAATGGCTAAAGTCTGATAACATTGTATTCAGCACAAACTGGGCTACAATAATATGTGAGCAACATGTGTGTACATGTTTGCATTTTTGAGAAAATAATATTTATGCGTGGTTTTTAAAAAAACTAAATTTATAAGTCATTGTAATAAGGCCATATAACACATACTTAACATTTGTCCACAAGCCTTTTGAGATCTGGATCTTGAAGCCTAGAGTTTTTGCTACAAAATGATGTTAAAGCCATCCTGATCACTCATTCATACAAAACAATATACTCATTTAACTTTTGTAAGACAATTTTAGTGTTAGAAAGGTCATATGCGAGGAGGCGTGAATGATCATGAATATGGATTGTAATTCACACTTGAGACAAAAGACACCTCCCCTGGGCCTATCACTGAGGAATGTGACAGAAAGAGAATGAATGTGAGGAGACTTAAAAACTCAATTTCAAGTTAAGTTAAAAGAAGTAACCTGACTATACATTTTCTTTACATAGACTTTACTTAATTTTATACATACACTACCATTTAAAAGTTTTAGAAAAAGTCTCTTCTGCTCACCAAGGCTGCATTTATTTGATCCAAAATTCAGTAAAAACATTGTGTGAACTCATTTTACAATTTAAAAGAACAGTTTTCTATTTGAATATATTGTAAAATGCAATTTGTGATCAAAGCTGAATTTTCAGCATCATTACTGCAGTCTTCAATGTCAAATGATCCTTCAGATATCATTATAATATGCAGATTTTCTAATATGGGCATATTTACATCACATTTGACACATTTACACCTGAACACATATTTGCAAGCACAAGCTTTGTTGATGATAATGAGGCAGCATAAACACTAGTTCAAATATATTCTAAACATTCATATAATTTAATATTTTACATATCATATTTATATCATACAGCATTCAATTTAAATACCTGCTTTAGCTGAAACAGCATTTAAAATGTAACTAAAACTTGCTTATTAGGACATATTTCAAATTTCAATACACTGAATCCTGGCTGGCAAGTCTGGAAACAGTCCCACTAGTAAAATATGTACATGTTTATATAAAATAGCATGTCAACTAAAGAAAACTAATTGACTTAATTGTCCGAAATTGTATCCTCGGCTGGATCAAATCACTTTCAAAATACAAACATTCATCGGAGTCCCGCTCTTTTCTGAGGAAAATGTTAACTCTTCCTTACTATCCAGGAGTTTCTTCACTTGTGTATTGTTACAAACATGCAGAAATGTGAATGAATTTGTTTTTAAGGCACAGTTGGGGGCGTGTACAATTTGATTTGATCGTCTCAGCACATTACCGTATGAATAGCGTGCTCTGCTGGTGGGTGTGATCACATTAGAGATACTTAGGAAAACTGTACATCGCTTTGTTTCATACAGATTACATTGCAGGAGAATATTTGTTTAAAATTTGAATTGTTTTATTTAAAAGTAGACATTTTAAGCTTTCTTTAGACATATGTTTCATGTTTGTGTGACAAGTATTCGTGGAGTTTCAGTTCATTTTTGTGACGCGTTTCAGAAATATGCTCGTGAACGCAGAGACAGCTGAAAGCTCACCCTTTTTATTTTCTTTATTTTACAAAAGCACAAGGTTTTGTTTTTATTGTGAGTGTACACAAATAAAAGTAGACCCTTTATAGTCTCTAATGATGTCTTACAATTATCTGTATGCCCCAAAATGATGGAGTATTTTAAGTTGTTTCCGCTGTAATGACGAAAATATCCAGCAGGACGCGCCGGTGCATCCGTCGACCCCAGAAGGTTAAATGCATTATATAATCATGCTGATGTAATAATAGTGGTATAATTGGAATAACTGACTCCAGACCTTTGAAATAGAGTAGCAAGAAAAATATGTGAACACTTTGGAATTACCTGCATTTATGTATAAATTTGTGTTTAAATCTGGTTTGATATTTATCTAAGTTACAATAATGAACAAACACAATCTGTTTTAACTAATAACACAATTATTTTTCTTATTGATATTTTTGTACATATTGAATACATAATTTACACATTCACAGTGTGGGTTTGAAAAAGTATGTAAACCCCTATGCTAATGACATCAATTAATGCTAATTAGAGTCAGAAGTTGGCAAACCTGTCATCCAATTATTGAAACATGATTGGATCTGTTGGTTAGAGCTACTTTGACTCATAATTTAACTGATGCCAACTCCAACCATAAGACATGGGGTACTTAATATGCCATTGCCGGAACCTTGGACAGACCTCACCGAAATTACCGGCCGGTTGAACTGTGAAGAACCTCACTGATCTGGGCCTGCATCACCTTGGTCAACGCTCTTAAAATGGAATACATAGACTATCAATAAATTGCCAACAAAAGCCTTCATCAGCCAACTAACAAAGAACAATGCATCAACGTATATGAACTTCAGCAGTTAATCCAGGATGAACTTCAAAGACATTGGTTATTAATCTTAAGAGTTCATTCAAAATCTTTGTTTAAACACTGTCCCTTAAAACTTACGTAGTTTAATCATTTTAAACCATGACTTGCACTGCACACAAAAAACTAATATTGACATTATATTCATGAAGTTAGACATTGTATGTAAGCAAACTACACAATGATGACTAAGACTTTATAGATATTATGGTATTATTTTCTGTTATAGCATGATTTTCTGTAAAGCTGCTTTGAAACAATGTGTGTTGTGAAAGGCGCATAAAAATAAAAATTACAACTTAAAATGCACTCAAAAATTTGGAGTTTGCTATTCACAAGCATCTGTTGACATGGACAATGCCTCGCAAAAAAAAGAGATCTCAGAAGACCTCCAATCAAGAATTGTTGCTTTGTTATCTCAAAGAGCTTGGATATTCATCTGTCCATAGTTAGCAAATTTATCTATAAATGGAAACGATTTAGTATTGTGGCTACTCTTCCTTGATGTGGCCGTCCAGCCAAGATGACTCAAAGGGAACACTGCAGAATGCTCAGTGAGGTAAAAATAAGAAAATTAGAGTGACAGCTAAAGACTTGAAGGAATCATTAGAACTGGTTAACATATCTGTTCAAAAGAAAACATTAAACAGGCATGGTGTCCAAGGCAGGACACTGCGAAGAAAGCCACTGCTTTCCAATAAAAACATTGCTGCACTCCTGAACTTTGCCAAAGACCTACTTGACATTCCACAATGCTACTAGGAAAATGTTTTATGGACTGATGAAATTAAGGTTGAATTGTTTGGGAGAACACGCAGCACTACGTATGCCGTAAAAGGGCACCAACATGAAAATGTCCCCCCAACGGTGAAGTACAATTGGAGGGAGCATTATGATTTGGGGCTGCTTCGGGGCCCGGTTCGCTTGCCATCATTGAGGAAAAAATGTATTTTCAAGTTTGTCAAGATATCCTACAGGACAATATCAGGGTGGCTGTGTACCAGTTGAAGCTCAGTAGAAGTTTGGTAATGCAGCAGGACAATGACTCTAAACATCGAATTAAATCTATTACGAAATGGCTTTGGCAATTAGGGCTGAAATGATGAGTCGATGTTATCAACAACTTTATCTATTGTCAAATAGTCATTTGATCTCATTTAATGTAACGAGATCACATTAAACTGTAATGATGATGCGCGAGAGCAGCACTGCAGTTCGTGCCTGACTGAGGAGAGGAAGAATTACACAGATCACAGTCCAGATGCACTCTAAACTTTCCAAACAGCTTCAGGTGATGTAGATTGCAAAGTATGAGGGAATTATATTGTAAAAATACTAAATAATTAAATACAGAAGCACTCTCATTGTGGAATAAGTGGAGCCGGAGGTCTTTAAAGGAAACACCCCGAAGCTACATCTTTAATGCACTTATATTTAATGCTTTGTAGCTTTATTAAAGTTAAAATTATATGGAAGCAGATCATGTAAATAACTACAAACTCCAAAACTGGCATTTCTCTGTGCAGTCAGCGCCTCTTCTATGAGTTGCGCGAATGTCCCGATCTAAGGGTGAGATTGAAACTGCATCCGGCTGAGGCACACTGTTGAAGGAATGCTCATCTAGAGCACGCACACTTAATGCAGCTAGATTATAACGTGATGGCTCAGGACTGATTGAATTATATAGTCACTGTGCATTTCTTATCGTGAAGAAAATTGGTAATATGCAGCTTTATTAATAAGAGAGAGTTTGTTTTTTGAGATATAAAGATGGATTGAAGTGAACAGAAAGGTGAGATAGGGTAGTCTTTGCCCCATTATACACTGCAACAAAATACGTTCTTGATTTATTTTTGTTTTGGATTGTTTTCCCATATAAATATATAAAACTCCTTTAAAACAATGAACATTTTCTTTATCAGCTGTACTTCAGAAGAAATTTTTTTTATTTGAGAATGTTGGATTTAATATTAAAAATACAAATATTTTAAAATATCTAAAAATCCTTTAAAGAAGCAGCATAAAAGTTGTTTAGACTTACTTTTGGAAAACAGATCTTGAATACAAGTACATTTTATCTTTACTGCACTCGCAGAAGTATAACCAAGTGAAAAAATACACTTACAGTATCTCACAAAAGTGAGTACACCTCACATTTTTGTAAATATTTGATTCTATCTTTTCATGTGACAACACTGAAGAAATGACACTTTGCTACAATGTAAAGTAGTGTGTACAGCTTGTATAACAGTGTAAATTTGCTGTCCCCTCAAAATAACTCAACACACAGCCATTAATGTCTAAACCGCTGGCAACAAAAGTGAGTGAAAATGTCCAAATTGGGCCCAATTAGCCATTTTCCCTCCCCGGTGTCATGTGACTCGTTAGTGTTACAAGGTCTCAGGTGTGAATGGGGAGCAGGTGTGTTAAAATTGGTGTCATCACTCTCACACTCCCTCATACTGGTCACTGGATGTTCAACATGGCACCTCATGGCAAAGAACTCTGAGGATCTGAAAAAAAATTATTGTTGCTAAGATTTGAAGATTGCCAAGACCCTGACACTGAGCTGCAGCACGGCGGCCAAGACCATACAGCAGTTTAACAGGACAGGTTCCACTCAGAACCGGCCTCACCATGGTCGACCAAAGTAGTTGAGTGCACATGCTCAGCGTCATATCCAGAGGTTGTCTTTGGGAAATAGACGTATGAGTGCTGCCAGCATTGCTGCAGAGTTTGAAGGGGTGGGGGGTCAGCCTGTCAGTGCTCAGACCATACACCGCACACTGCATCAAATTGGTCTGCATGGCTGTCATCCCAGAAGGAAGCCTCTTCTAAAGATGATGGACAAGAAAGCCTGCAAACAGTTTGCTGAAGACAAGCAGACTAAGGACATGGATTACTGGAACCATGTCCTGTGGTCTGATGAGACCAAGATAAACTTATTTGGTTCAGATGGTGTCGAGCGTGTGTGGCAGCAACCAGGTGAGGAGTACAAAGACAAGTGTGTCTTGCCTACAGTCAAGCATGTTGGTGTGAGTGACATGGTCTGGGGTGTCAGCACTAAATGAGTGCTGCCGGCACTGGGGAGCTACAGTTTATTGAGGGAACCATGAATGCCAACATGCACTGTGACATACTGAAGCAGAGCATGATCCCCTCCCTTCGGAGACTGGGCCGCAGGGCAGTATTCCAGCATGATAACGACCCCAAACACACCTCCAAGATGACCACTGCCTTGCTAAAGAAGCTGAGGGTGAAGGTGATGGACTGCCCAAGCATGTCTCCAGACCTAAACCCTATTGAGGATCTGTGGGGCTTTTTTGTAGCTCCGTGATGTCGTCATGGAGTGGAAGAGGACTCCAGTGGCAACCTGTGAAGCTCTGGTGAACTCCATGCCCAAGAGGGTTAAAACAGTGCTGGGAAATGATGGTGGCCACACAAAATATTGACACTTTGGGCCCAATTTGGACATTTTCACTTAGGGGTGTACTCACTTTTGTTGCCAGCGGTTTAGACATTAATGGCTGTGTGTTGAGTTATTTTGAGGGGACAGCAAATTTACACTGTTATACAAGCTGTACACTCACTACTTTACATTGTAGCAAAGTGTCATTTATTCTGTGTTGAAACATGAAAAGATAGAATCAAATATTTACAAAAATGTGAGGGGTGTACTCACTTTTGTGAGATACTATATACACAAGATACACTTAAAGCAAGTCTAAATATCTTATATGTTGCTTCTCAAGTAAATGTATCTTTATTTAAGGATTTTTTAGACCAATTTAAATGGAAAACAAGTGAAAAAAAACACATGATAACAATGGGAGTGTTTGCAGTGACATTCTTTACTGAATTGAACATAATAAAATATATTTTCCCCCTTTAATGCAGTGAATATCATTTAGAGGTATTTTTAAAAGATGATTTTGTCCTTTTTATTGTTAGTAAGCATGTTTAATACAACCTTTTATGGGGGGTACAAGCTGAATAATCGGTAAAGAGGCAATGATTAATTGTTGCAATAGTTGCAGACTAGACGAATAATCGTTCTTATAATCGTTAAATTAATCGATTATCAAAATAATCATTAGTTGCAGCCCTAAACCCAAAAGAGATGCTGTGGAATGACCTCAAGGGAGCCGTTCACACCAGACATCCTATGAATATGGATGAGCTGAAGCAGTTCTATAAGGAAGAATGGTCCAAAATTCCTTCTGAACATTTGCAGGTCTAATATGCAGCTCTCGGAAATGCTTGGTTGAGGTTATTGCTGCCTAAGGAAGATTGGCCAGTTATTACATACAAGGGTTTACTTACTTTTTACACAGTACTTTGAATGTTTAATGGGATGTGTTCAATAAAGACATGAAAAAAAGAAAATTGTATGTGTGTTGTTAGCTTAAGCACATTGTTGTTTGTCTATACTTCTGACTTTGATAACATTTTTTTTTTTTTACCAATTAATGTGGAAAAATCAACTATTTCCAAAGGGTTCACATACTTTTTCTTGCCACTGTAAACGTGAAGACAAGTACAAAACAGCAAACACATTATTCCAGTACTGCACCATCAAAATGGGCCCCGTTGTTTTAGAAACATTAAAAATACCATCCTAAGTAAACTTTATATCCTTATCTCAGAAGTGATTTTGCAGAACTAGCAGCCTTCAGAAGCCCCTCCCTAAGCTGCAGAGCATGGCTCTTTATAATTGCTCTTTAATGGGATGGGTTTCCTGCTCCGCTCATGATAAGAGCTAAGTCTTCTTTTGCCAGATCTTAAACTGGACCTTAGAGACTTAAAATAGCTCAATCTGCACGTTCACTAGCCGCCTGAAGTTTGACACAGAAATGTTTTTCGGTTACAAAACCCAAAATCTCCTCCAAACCTCTCTGAAGTGGCATTAATACAATTGCTTGATCTCAATCCATTCAAGTCCGTAGACTGAATCTCGGCCAATTTTCAGCTGCAAAAATGATGTCAGTCCTGGCCCATGAAATGAAAACCAACATCACCAAAAATACAGGTCTTGACAAGGACTTAAAAAAATAGTTCACCCAAAATAATTTGTATGATTATTTTTTTCTTATTTGGTATGATTTATTATTTGCATAATGACTCCTGGGATAATACTTGGCTTTAAAAGTATATTTTAAATTAAGACCACTTCACTGTTACACAAGTTTGAGTTTGGCCAAGACCTTTTGATGCAAAATCAGCATGGCTACTCTTGCACCTGTGCCTGAAACCTTGACATGCTTCAGTGACATCGCTTTTCAAAACTATTGCGGTGTTTCGCTCTAGAAATCCTTTCAAAGTTTGACATGTTTCCCAGTCCTTTCACTGAAATAAACTCTCTCTCATTGGCATGGCTTCCAGCTGACCAGAGCACTAGCAGGTGCGTGAGTCACCTCTAACTGCCCTGTGAAGAGGACGTTCCAGTGACAGTATCTGGGCAGAACACCACCATTACAAACAAGGTAGTTAATCAATTTTCTAACTTTAATCATATTATTACCACGTTAATGGAACTGAAGATGAAATCACAATGTTTGAAGTGCACCCAAAAATGTAAATTATGTCATCATTTACTTACCCTCATGTAGTTCCAATCCTGTAAGACTTTCTTTCCTCTATGGAACACAAGAGGAGGAATTCTGAAGAATGTTGAAGCTGCTCTTTCCATACAATAAAAGTGAAAAGAGAAATTCTCCAACATTTCCTTTTGTGTTCCACAGAAAAAGTATTTGGGTTAGGAACAACATGAGGCTGAGTAAATTATGACCAAATCCTCATTTTAAACTATACCTTCAATAAAATCTCCCTGTGAAAATATTCACATATCTTCATAGTGTGAGTCTCCCAAAGCCATACCTCACTTATGTGTCTTTGCTCTTTCAGTTCTCTGTAAACCGATATTCAAGAATTTGACAGGGATAAGCTGAAGCGGTGTCACTGTCTTGATGTTCTGGGCTCTCTATAGCCACTAATCCAGCAGGTGCGCATTGTACAGAGCAGCAAATCTTTAGTTGAATGTCCAGCGCAGGCGCTGAAACTCTAGCAGAGGGGGTCAGTCTCTCAGTCCGTCTCTAATGTCCGGCAGACATAGGGGAATGGCAGTAATACCTTGAGAATGACTGACACATAGCAGCTGAGTACAGTACTCAGAACGTCCAGTCCCTGCTGGCTACACACACACACACACACCAACAACAACAGCTTTGCGAAATATAGTTGCATAATGTTTTGAGTTAGTTACGCTTAACCAGCTAACACAAGAAAAAAAATTTCATGGAACATAATGTGTTGAATTTTAGAAGAATCTTCATATACCTTCTTCCCAATGACCGAACATACCGTAGTAACCTTGTCTGTAAAGCTCCAAAAATGGCAAGAAACCTACCATTAAAGCACCATAAAAAAATTCATGTGACTTGTGCTCTATATTCCAAGTTTTCTGAAGCCAGCTTTATGTGAGAAACAGGCTGAACTTTCAGTATTTTTCACTGAAAATCTTCCACTCCAACTTTCAAATTTCACTCTCCATTCCAAATATATGAACTAGCACATCATGCTCGGTTGAGACGCATACAAGAATCAAAGCCATTTAGTGTCTGCAAACCTGCCAAATGCATCATTTTTAAATCTGAACATAATTGAAAATTCAGACCTTTAATTATCAGTGAATAACAACTTTCAGACTGTTTCTAGAACAAAGCAGATTTTGTCTGGCTTTGAAAGTAGTAGAATATAGAGAACAAATCATCTGGATTAGTATTACGTATGTTGTTTTGTTATGGTCACTATAAACTGTCTCGAGTCAAAAGAACTCTGTAAAGGTTCTTCAAAATATGTTTTACTGAAAAAACAAAAACATACAGGTTAGAAACAACGTGAGGGTGAGTAAATAATGATAGAATTAAAAATTTTGGATGAACTTTCCTTTTAAGTTTAAATAAATTAATTGTTGCCATTACATGCAAGACAAAATAAGGGCTGCAAATATTCAAGATGTTGTCGTCTTGCTCACCATCTAAAACCTAATCGAACAGCTGACTGAACATTTCATTTGCATGACAGAGCTAAATTTGCACATTAATCAACCTGTCCTTTTGGTTCGTCTGTACCCATTATGTACCATAAAAAGCCCATGAAAGCAGAAACACATCCACCTAGCACGCATCTAATGCATGTGTTTACTCTGCAGCCAGCCATTTCCTGTATCTTGCTTCAACTGTAACCTTGTGCATTAAATACAGTGGTTTCCAACCCTCAAACACACTTCCTGTCACTAGTTTGCGCTTCATTAGTGGTAGATTAATGCAGTGGTTCCCAACCCTGGTCCTGGAGTACCCCCAACACTGCACATTTTGGATATCTTCCTTATTTGATACATCTAATTCTGTTCATGGATCTTCTACGAACAAGCAGATGAGTTGAATCAGGTGTGATAGATGAGGGAGATATCCAAAATGTGCAGTGTTTGGGGGTACTCCAGGACCAGGGTTGCGAACCACTCCATTAATCTAGCACTAACGAAGCGCAAACTAGTGACAGGAAGCGTGTTTGATTTCTTCAACCAAGCATTCGCTGACAGAGCTGGCCTTGGGCGTAATGACTCAGCATTGACACTCAGGGGTTAATACGGGGTGACCTGAGGATCCTTCTAACACTCATTGCAGGGTCTCATGTGACACAAACACAGCAGCTGTCACAGACAGACAGGGTGAAGAGGTTCAGAGAGAGTTTGTAGGTAAGTGGCACAAGCAGGGTGGTCTAGGGTTACAGTGGAGATGAGCCAAATCTGGACCAGAGTTCAGCACATTTGCTTAGATCATGACACCAAGAGTGGACAATGAAGAAAATCACCTAAGTCAGCACGTGCCCCAATATTCAGATGAATGGCTAAACAAAAAAATTTTTTTTTTTCAAATGGACAATTACAATAATTTTCCCCCCTTAAAAGATCATTTGATTTGATTAAAAAATATATATATAATTTTATTAACAAATATATTGTTTTACAACAAAATAATAATAATTAAATGTTAAGAGCGCAACAGTCTAGGTCCGGAACAAAAAATCTCATTAATTTATTCAATATCAATAGATGTGTTGATTTTTAACAATACTTTATAATAATAACAATTTGCCTTTAAAGAAGACCTACTGTGAGCTAAGAGGCTTTTTATCATTTGTATATGCTTCTGTTGACGCCATCAGTCTGTGTTATTTAAACTTCATTTAATTTAGTTTAATAGTGGAATTTCAGGAGATGAACTACACAACCCACAAATTTAAAGATAGATCAACCAATCAGAGAATCATGACAAACTAAATGTGTTGGCCTTGCAACACTCTCAAACTACTTGTATATTTGTATATATCAAAATAATTTGCAATAAACTTGAAATATATTGTTTCTATACTTAATCAACAACTTTCAAATCATCAGTTTTCTATTTTTCCATGTTTTTTAATTCAATTGTCTCATTCTCAAAGCTTTGTGGTATTGTAGTTCACACCCTCAGTAAAGATGCAAGTACAGTATTTCTCTTTTTGTATGATTTTAATTAGATTTGTTTTGTTTTGTTTTTTGCTTCAAATCAAAAGTTTGTAATGTTATAATTCACGTTGAAGTTGTTTGATTTGGATCATGGCTTAGAACACCTTATAAATAAAACTTTGTGAAATCACTATGGAAACTGAATGGGAAAATTACTTCTGGACTCATTGCTATAAAAAAAAGTGGGAAGGCACTGTAGCACTCTAATGGGTGCGTCATGATCAACTAGATTTTATCAAAGAATACTACAAATATCAAAAACCAAAAAAGTGTAGAAAAAAGCATTTCAGTTCATTAAGAATATGCATCAAATACATGTTATCTAGATTTTTGTTACAGGTTGCAAAATAAATTTGAAGCTAACTTTAAGCAATGGGTTTGAAATATGTATATTTAAAAAAAAAAATAGTTAAAATGGATAGCTCTTTTAGAACTATTCTAAGAGGGTTAACTCAAGTGTATTACATAACCCCTTTAGTGAATGTGACAGTTTTAAAAGGTGAACTCGTGAACTTGCCAATAAATCCAAGTAATTGTGCTTAAGCTAAAACCTCAGCTGCCTCCACCAGTGTCCTTCATTGTATGAAAAGTAGACCGCACAGCAGCGGCACTTGCAATATTCCTGCGAGACATACAAATAGTTTCCTTAATGCATTAATTGTGCGTGACTAATTCTGGCAAAAACGAACATCTGTTGAGGTTAAAATCGTGCTTGCGCCTCATTGATAAAACTTCCACTAAAACAGGCCACAGTAGCTGTTTCCACTCAAGTTGTAAATTTTGTATAGGTGAAAAAACATAATATTGCAAAAACAATGTGCGAATAAAGCAGTGTTTCCTACCCATCTGTTCAACAGAACAAAATCAATACTTCCTGAAACACTGTAGCCACTACTATACTTGAGGTTTAGAGCATGCAGACAAAACACTCTAGAAGAACTTGTCTCATATCTGGAAGTGAAAGCACGTGACACAGTTCTGGGAGCGCCGTGTGTGCGTTCCTCTTCATATTTTTCAGAAGTGTGAATAAATCTGCTCTTTGGCACAGTTCAAGATTGTGTTCAACTTATTTGCTCTATAAACTGTATGCAGGCTTTGGATTTTCAAGACAGTTATTCCAGGATGACAACGCAACATTTCAGATGTGATGATTGGGCCGCTGGTTAGTCCAGTAATGAACAAGTAATTAAGTCACATGACTTTTTTTATGCGCATCTTGCATTTCTAACAATTTCAATAGTCGTTTCATCAGTTTATGCACATTTCTTATTACATAAAAAATGTATCCACCTTAAGTGACCGAAAACGTTTTTTTGTGCATCACTGTATTTCCATCCAGCAGTTTTGATATATCCCAAAATGTGCATAAAAATACTTGGATGGAAACTCTGCTGGTGTTGTGAATTGTACATTGTCCAATGCCTATTAGATATAATGTTTGTGATTTGTGATGACTTGGTTTATAAGAATATGTGGTGTTATTATTATTATCCATTAGCACTCGGCATTCTAGAATCAAAAGTCTCTCTATGATAATTCTGTTCCAAGGATTTGGCTCTTGGAAAAAAAAAAAAGTCTATGGAAAAAAATAATAGCGTACAATACCAAGCTCAATCACTTAGAAAAGTAAAAGCACACCTCTTTTAAACAATTTGAGTTATCATTCATGTCTGCACAATTGTATGGGGTCTTCATTGCTGTATGGTGTCCTTCATAATGCGCCATACATTCTCAACTGGAGACAGGTCAGGACTGCAGGCGGGCCAATCTAGTATCCATACTCTCTGCTTAGACACCCATGCACTTGAAATCCAGGCAATATATGGTTTGAAGTTGTCCCGTTGGAAAATGCAGGGATGTCCCTGGAAAAGATGGTACTGGAAGGCAGTATACGTTGCACCAAAATTTGTACATATCTGTCTGCATTCATGGTGTTCTCATAGATGTGGGTGTTACTTATGCCATGGGCACTGACACACCCCTGGCCAATACTGACATAGGCTTTCGGACTTGACACTAATAACAGCTTGGATTTGACCAGATTCCTTGAATCTTTTAACTATATAGTGCACTGTAGAGTGTGAAATGCCTAAAATCCTTCCAATTTGTCTTTGGGGAACATTGTTCTCAAAGTGCTAGATTATTCGCTGAAGCATCTGTTGGCAAATTGACAAGTCTCAAATGATCCTTGCTCTTCAAAAACTAGGGTGTTTTTGGAGGCTCCCTATATGCTTTGACATGATTGCTTAACCTGTTTGACATCTCCTGTTTCACATCGCCTTGTCATTTCAACTCGTCAGATTGTTATTGGTCTTAAATAGCCCCTATCGTATTTCTGATTTGAAATGACTGTACATTTTCAAAACACATTTAAATTAACAAGGTAAAACATCATATAATGTTTAGTTGTAGTGCTTTCAATATAGCAAAGGGTGAATATAATTTACAAATCACACCTTTTTGATTTTATTAGCTTTTTTCATACTGTCCCAACTTTTTGGAATTGAGGTTGCACATTCAATTTGGGGCTATTAAACTGTTTACACCATGCTTCGTGTGTTTGGTTGTTTCACAGATTATCTTGTGTAAAATTCAATGACTAAAACAAGTCTTTACAACCAAGAACCTACCTGAGAGCATACAGCTTTACATTTCTTTCATGACAGGCCTTTCAACCAGGCAGAGAGCCATCAAAAATCTTGTCCTGATCTGGGGTCTTATATGACCCCCCTCCCCCGTCAGTGGATGGATATCTGGCCTTCTTCAAAACTGACTAAATATTTTGCCTCCACGCCAGCGTTGTCCTTTTTCCAGATGGCCAATCACACATCAATTAATTATGTTTGGATAGTTTGAAACCTAAGCTGATATAGATGTTCTTATCATGAGAAAACCACTGTTATGTAAAAGCTTTTTGCATAAGGACCATAGCATTAATCAAGAACTCTGAAGTGGAAAAATGATATCCTGCTTTCCAATATCCTGCTAATACCCAACTAAACTAGCCTTACACTGAAAGAAGTGTAAGCATGAAACAATGTTGTTTCTGAGGAAAATCACTTATGGCAACATGACTGGACTGATATACAAGTTGGAGAGCTAGTGGCGAAGTCCTAGTTTTAGCGCAGTATGCGATTGATTTCTGGTGCTGTAAACACGACTGTTTATGGTTCACTCTCATTCCAGAGATTCCAGCTGTCAAACTCAATATTCCTGTAGGAACGGGCCTGGGTAGCTCAGCGAGTAAAGACGCTAACTACCAACCCTGGAGTCGCGAGTTCGAATCCAGGGTGTGCTGAGTGACTCCAGCAGGGTCTCCTAAGCAACCAAATTGGCCCAGTTGCTAGGGAGGGAGAATAGCATGAAGCCTCCACACGTGCTATGTCTCCGCGGTAACGCGTTAATCAAGCCACGTGATAAGATGCGTGGATTGACTGTCTCAGAGGTGGAGGCAACTGAGATTCATCCTCCATCACCAGGATAGGCGAGTCACTACTCCACCACGAGGACATTGGAAATTGGGCATTCCAAATTAGGGAGAAAAAAAAATATTTACTCTAATTTTGTGAGAAAATACCTGCAACATAGGAGGGTGTATGTAATCCTATTTTGTCAAAACAGAATATGTCAGCGAAGATTTTTTTGATGTTTTATTTCAAACATTGGCTTCTGGGTTACTCAACATTTAGGATAGTTTTGTTGTGAATAGTGTAGTTAGTGTAAGCTTTTTCTACTTGAGCATCTTTTTGCAGGTCAGCAGACAATGATGCAGTGGTGGATTGTGTCTGTTGATTGTTGATTTCATGCCATGTTGTTAACGAGTTGGTGAGAAGCAATGCTGGAAAGTAAATAAAGTCTATCTTTTGCTCTCCGTGACAAAGAGCTTATAGCTAACTAACCACACAGCTACTTTCATTGCTTGTCAGCTGAGTGGAAGCTAATGTGTAAACATTTATTCACAAAAATGTTTTGTTAAGGAGTTTGTTACCCTCTTCAACCGAACAATTCCAGTCGTTGCGTTTATAAAATACAATATTTAAAAGTCTTGTTTTCCACTGTTGAAAGTTCCCCTGAACTTGTATAGCAGAATACAGTGCAGCAGCGCTGCCGCTGTTTATCTTTTGACTCGGCAGGTGTAAATGCTTCTTGCTTTACAACCTGACACTAATTGACTGGCAGTATTAAAATAGTCTGACTAATTGACTGATACTAAACAGTACTACTGATGTTTATGTATTGATGTATTCTTTATTTAATTGGCCAGCAACTGAGTGATACTGAACATACAGTACTGATGTTAATTTAGCTATTTATTGTATTTTTATTTATTCTTTATTTCTCAGTGTTCATTTCTAGAATTTGTTGACCATGTATAATTATAATGTCAAATATTCTTTGATAAAAATATTTAAGAAAGCAGCCTTCTGAGTACCTTTGCATAGTCATATCGGTGCAAAATGGATGCACAATCCACATACAAAAGGTCTGTTTTCATTCCAGCTCAAAAATTAGCTATATAGGCCACCATATCGGTAATCTGTGAATTTTCCCCTCTAAAATCGGTAATGGTCTCGGTCTCAAAAATCCCATATCGGTCGGGCTCTAGTGAGAACATGATAACATTTTATCTTGGGGTGAACTATTTCTTCAAATAGTCCCAGACAGGGTATACATTTTTTTTTTTTTGCCATACTGGCCAATGGCGTGTTCATTGAGAATGTTTCTTTCTGGCCATGAACCTATTTATATATTTATTTTTTAAAATCACCATTATTCAAAAAATAAATGTTTCGGGTATTTGTTCTTTATAAAAAGAAAATATACTTTATTTGTAACAAACAGCGCAGGTCATTGTGTCTTGGTGAACCTGTATCTGATACAAAAACAAGACAATGACCAAATGTGATTTTGTTCCTCATATATTCATTTTTGCGGGAGGTATCGCAGTGGTTTTAAAAACTAAATGCTTTTGCACTGAGCAAAGGGTTTGTGTTTTTTTTCTTAGAAGTTCTGCAGTTTAAAATATCAGGAAAAGAGCCTATACTTTGTTACATATCGTCCTCCAAATTATAATTCCAATTATAGGGATGATCAGAACGGCTCTCTGATTTGGTTTTAAAATATGATCATGTATCAATGAGCCTTGGGAACACAACATCCTGCCACCCTTGGAACACTGTCGATAGGTACTCACAAGGGGTGTAAAGTAACTAATTACAAATACTCATGTTAGTGTAATTAACTACTTTTTTCCAAGAATTGTACTTTTAAGTTAAAAAAAATTACACTTTTACTGTGCTATTTTCCCACCATCTGTGTTTGCTACTTCCCTGTCCTGAAGGGAATTTTTATCCATCAACATGATTGGCTAGGGAGAGTCTCTTGAATCCTGTTAAATCAAATCACATGTAAAAAAAATTGAACAGCAGCTGTAGATCTGGCGCCATTTGTTATGGATGCACAGTTCAACACCTGAATATCACAGCAGCATCTAGAAGGGCTTTTCACAGTGAAAAAGGCCAATTGCTTGACAGTGTCATGTGAGTTTAACTTGCTCAAGCCAGATATCAGGATTAATCCTGCACAATAGATGGCAATATGCATGAAGAATGTGAATTACCAAAAACAAAAGAAGAAAGTGAAAGTGGAGATTGTCTGAGCAGGGAGGAGAATTTCTAGCAAAAATTTACTTAAATATTGATCTGTTTCTCACCCAACTTATCATCCCTTCTGAAGTCATGATTTAACCACTGGAGTCACATAGATTAGGCTACTTTTATGCTAACTTTTGTGATTTTTGGAGCATCAAAATTGTGGCACCCATTCACTTGCATTGTATGGACCAAAAGTGCTGAAATATTCTTCTAGAATCTTTAATTTGTGTATTGCTGATGAAAGAAAGTCATACACATCCGGGATGGCATAAGGGTGACTAAATAATGAGATAATTAAAATTTGTGTGTGAAATATCTCTTTAAAGCCCGATGTGGTCCTTGTACCAAACAACTGCTCTACCGCCTCTATTGTGCCAAGTGACCCTACTTTTTTAGTGTTATTTTTAGTTTTTGCATTCCTTACATCGTTTTGAACAGGTTTTATGTGCAACAATAACTCTCTCAGTAGGCATTAAGGGAAATTTAGACCCTGCATGTAAACTGATTTAATGTAATTGTTTCATACATTATGATATTGAAAATAACATTATCTTTTAATTTCTGTAATCATGTCACCCTTTAATTATTTTTTTAAACCAGATTCATGTAGTTTACAGTATCATAGATAAGTGATTTATTTTAAAAGTTGAGTCAAACACCTATAAAATACCTATATTTTGTATTCTTTCTGGCAAACAGCCACAAAAGGGAATGTAAATTAGGGTATGCGTGCTACATCGCAGCATAGAGTTTTATTATAAAGGGGCATAGCTTTCGCAACTCAGTACTCAATATTGACTAATCATGAGTACTTTTAAATGAGCTACTCTTTTATTCTTACCAGAGTAGTTTTAGGACAGGTACTTTAAATCAAACTACATTTTTTAAGAAGAAACTTCTACTTCAGTATTATTTTTCAGTACTTTTTCCACCCCTAGTACCCCACAAGCCTTGCAAGAGATGCTCTGACCCAATTGTCTGGCCATAACCATTTGGCTCTTGTCAAAGTCACTCAGGTCTTTACTCCTGCATTTAACGTGTTGACTACGAGAACTGATTGTTCGCTTACCACCTAATCTACCCAGACCTTGATATGGGGCCTTGTTTGTTAGGAGATGATCAACGCTATTTGCTTCACCAGTGAGTAGTCAATGTTTTGGCTCATCGGTGTAGTATTAACTATAGATAAAATTAAGACAAGCTGCTCCTATCAATCTCGTCCTATAACTCCAGAAATTGTAGATACTCTGTTGCTATGATTTTTTTTCTCAGGTTTTATTTCAGCTATGGAGTCATCTATCCCTTGGATAAACAATGATATTTGCATTTAAGGAGAAAATGTAGGAAGGCAGAATGTGCATGGAAATCAACTAAACTTATTGTTCACTTTGAGCACATGAAAGAACTCTTACTGCAGTACAATAAGACAGTTAAAGCTGCTAGAACTGCATATTATTCAGAACTAATAACTACTAACTACCATAACGCAAGGTTTTTATTTAATACAATAAATAATCTGATCAACCCTGTGTCTAGTGCTGCTTGTTGTCTTCTAGATTGTAAGACATTTTTTTCTTTTTTGGTTATAATGTCTCTAACATAAGGGCATTCATTATTCCTCCATTACCATGTGTGGAACGTTCAGGTTGTAGGGAGATTTTGTTGGATTCTTTCTCACCTATTTCAGAGCAGGATGTATATAAAATTGTACATTAGTTGAAACCATCTAGATGCAATACTGATGTTGTTCCTTTAAGACTTTTCAAGGAAGTTATTGGGACTTTAGGCCATACTTTGTTGTCTATAGTATATAGCTTGCTTGTGTCAGGATGTGTTCCAGAGTTAAGACAGCGATAGTTCTGAAGACGACCCCATTAGATCCTTCGGATGCTAATAATTATAGACAAACTCAAAATTACTTTTCATCTCTAAAATATTAGAAAAAGTTGTAGCTAAGCAACTATTGGAGGTAATGAAGGATAACACAATTTTTTTTAAATTTCAGTCAGGTTTAAGAGAAAACCAGAAACTGACCTTCTTAGGGTGACCGATGATTATTGATGGCGGAAGATGCTGGAGAGTGCTCCATTTTAGTGTTGCTTTATTTAACTGCATAGTTTGATACAGTTAATGATTCAAAACCTTGAAGAAATGGGTGGGAATATATAGGGTGGATTTAGACTGGTTTGTTACCTACTTGATGAATAAGAAATTTGTAGTTTCTGTTGGAGATGACTTGTCCTCCTTAAAAAATTGCGATGTTCTGCAAGGAACTATGTTAGGGCAATGCTACTTAACATACAAGTTACTGCTTGGTTCTGTGATTCAAAAATACAACATTAATTTCCATTGCTATGCAGATGACCTGCAATTTTAATTGATGTTGAATTACAATGATATGACTAATTTAAATTTTTCTTCAAGCATGTATTGGAGATATAAAAACATGGATGGCATGTACATTTCTTCTGTTAAATACAGATAAAACGGAGGTTGTTATAAACACACTTTAGTAATTCTAAAAAAAAAAAAAAAAAAAAAAAGTCAGACTGAGTTAGCACTTATACAGGTGATCCCAAATAATCAGCAGGTGGTTAAAATCTTGGGAGTCTATTTTGATGCTAGTTAAAATTTTGAATATCATTGAACTATAATTTAGTTCAATCTTGTTTTATCAGTTAACCCTCTGGGGTCGACGGACGCGCCGGCGCGACCTGCTGGATTTCTTTCGTCATTACAGCGGAAACAACATAAAGATAATTGTAAGACATCATTAGAGACTATAAAGGGTCTACTTTTATTTGTGTACACTCACAATAAAAACAAAACCTTGTGCTTTTGTAAAGTAAAGACAATAAAAAGGGTGAGCTTTCAGCTGTCTCTGTTTTCACAAGCATATTTCTGAAACACGTCACAAAAATGAACTGAAACTCCACGAATACTTATCACACAAACATGAAACATATGTCTAAAGAAAGCTTAAAATGTCTACTTTTAAATAAAACAATTCAAATTTAAAACAAATATTCTCCTGCAATGTAATCTGTATGAAAAAAGCGAAGTATAGTTTTCCTGGCACAGCTCATTTATCTCTAATGTGATCACACCCACCAGCAGAGCATTCCATTCATATGCTAATGTGCTGAGATGATCCATGCAAATGGTAAACGCCCCCGACTGTGCCTTAAAAACAAGTTCGTTCATTTTTCTGCACGTTTGAAAGACAGCGCGATACACAAGGGAGAAAACTCCTGGATAGTGACGAAGAGTTACAATTTTCCTCAGAACAAGAGCGGGACTCCGATGAACATTTGTATTTTGAAAGTGACTTGATCCAGCAGAGGATACAATTTCGGACGATTAAGTTATTTAAGTCAACAAAGCTTGTGCTTGAAAATATGTGTTCAGGTTAAATGCACTTTAAATTTGCCCTTACTAGAAAATCACCATCTTATAATGATTTCTGAAGGATCATTTTGCAATATATTCAAATAGAAAACTGTTCTTTTAAATTGTAAAATGAGTTCACACAATGTTTTTACTGTATTTTGGATCAAATAAATGCAGCCTTGGTGAGCAGAAGAGACTTCTTCTAAAACTTTTATACGGTAGTGTAGGTCTAAAATTAAGCAAATTAAGTCTTTATGTAAAGAAAATGTTTTACTTATTTTAACTTAAAACTTGAATTTGATCATTAAGTCTCCTCACTTTCATTCTCTTTCTGTCACATTCCTCAGTGATAGGCCCAGGGGAGGAGTCTTTGTCTCCTCGGGTGTGAATTACAATCAATATTCATGATCATTCACGCCTCCTCGCATATGACCTTTCTAACACAATAGATAAATTAGTATATTGTTTTGTATGAATGAGTTCAGGATGGTTTTCACATAATTTTGTAGCAAAAACTAGGCTACAAGATCCAGTTCTCAAAAGTCTTGTGGCAAATGTTTAGTATGTGTTATATGGCCTTATTTCAATGACTTAAAAATGTTGTTTTTTCGACATTATTTTCTCAAAAATACAAACATGTACACACATGTTGCTCACATATTATTGTAGCCCTGTTTGTGCTGAATACAGTGTTATCAGACTTTAGCCATTAATATGTTTTAATCAACTGAAAAAAGCACAAATGTCAAGGCATGTCAAAACTTCTCCAAGGCCCAAAACACCCTCAGACCCCAGAGGGTTAAGGAACATTTCCAAGGTTAAACATGTCTTGATTTTCAAGGATACAGAGAAGCTTATATATGCTTTCATTTAGTCTTGCCTTGATTATTGTAAAGCACCATTTACAGTTTTAAATCATCTCAATTTTGCGTGTCTACAATCTGTAGCTTTAAATGTTGGAGCTAGACTTTGACACAAACTAGGTATTTTAAATCATATTAATCCAGTTTAACTTCGTTGCATTGGCTACGAAGAAAACTTTGAGTTTTTAAATTACATTTAAGGCATTATATGGGTTGGTGCCAGAATATTCAACAGAATTTTTAAGACCTTATGAAACATTTAGACATCTTTGAACATCTAACAGTTCATGACAAGAAGATCTAATACCTAGATGCAAAACTATTGGAGATAGAGCATTTGTAGTAGGGATGCACCGATCTGATACCTGGATCAGTATCGGCGCCGATACTGAAGCTTTTAGACGGATCAGGTATCGGTCCGACGAGCCCGATCCAAATCCGATACTGTGTTAATCATGTTCGTTACTCTCAAGCTCAAAAATTGTATAAAAGAACCATTAATGCAGTTAAATAAAACCCATTAAAACACCATTAATGCAGTTAATTAAAACCCATTAAAACATCATTAATGCAGTTAATATGACTCGTGCATTTTAATCAAAGTCACTTGAAGACATGCAATAGCTCTGTGAATCACAAAAGGCTGTTTTATAATATATAGTATGTGCAGCGCCAGCGCATGGCGCTGTGCATACTGTTTACACACACACACACACACACACACACGCGGCTATTTTTATATTCAAGTAGTTTCCAATAAAAACCACTTGACTTGACACTTGACTTGACACAACAGTGCGCAATATTTGAGAGCTACTCAAGAACAGCATCTCAGATGTAGATGGTCAATAGATCGGTTCACTTATAATAAGCATTTAGAACGGCACCAGAGGTGCATTTTACCAGAATTAGAATAAGAAATGAATTAAACTACAAACAGACAAAATTACAGGACTTACTGGGGAGTTTAGAATGTCAAAATAAAAGGGTTTAAAAAGTGCACAATTAAATATATTACTGTTGTATTTAAAATTAAAAGTCAATAATAATAATATTAATAATGTATTATTATTATTATTATTGTTATTAGTATTTGTTTACAATTTATAACAATATTTAAATTGAATGGGTTCCAAAAAATAACTGTATGAATGAAAAGTGGACTTCATCATGTATTAGCATAGCTGTGATTACCTGCAACCTCGTGCTAGCTGAATCACAGCAGTACTGATACAGAACAACAGACACAATCTTGCTTGTGTGGGATTGCTTAATTAGAAGTCATTTATATTAGTAAGGATCAGACTATCCTTCTTAAAATTCCATTCAAACCATGTATTATGTTGCGGTTCCTAATAAAGTTACCGGCAAACTGGTTTCATATACTTTTACTTGTATTTGGTACTTGGGGAGTGTTAATTTGTGAATCTGGTTACACCCATTTCCCCTCATCTAATGTAATTATCAATGAAAAATGATATCTTGGATTCTTAACCTCTAATGGGGAATACTGGGAATGGAATCTGAGTAACCGTCCATCAATTCACCACTGCTGCTGCCACACTGAGAAACAATAACGTCCATGCCAGTGCCACTGCATATTGTGTCTGAGACCTATAAGACCCCAAAAAAGCTTCACTATTGTCATAGACATCAGAGACTGAAAGTGAAAAGCTCTGACAAGCACTGCTGAATGACAATGGGCCAGTTCCCACAATTCAAGTGAACCACATGGGGACCCTAAATCTGCTCAGCATACTGCACACTTAACAATGATTGCTGATAGTCTCTCTCATACAGAGCTCAGCGTGAACCTATTAAAATCTCATGTTACTTTGGGAACTTAAGTAAAACAAAACAGGCATGAGACTGAACTATGTGCCTAGAATAAAGAAATGACAAGTCAATAGAAAAAAAAAACAAAAAAAAAAAACAATGAATGTCATAGAAAGTGAAAATCTTGCAGATTTAACAGATTCTCGTATACAGCAATCCTTCAGCAATACATGTTGCATGTATTCAGACTCAGCCTATAGTGCAGGGGTCGGGAACCTTTTCAAGTACACAATCCTTAAACCATGGTCACATTCAAAATTATATACATAAACCCACATCGTGGAGTTCAAAATCTGAGTCTGTTCAAAATATAGTTGAAGTCAAAATTACCTACACCTTAGCCAAATACATTTAAACTGTTTTTCACAAGTACTGAAATTTTATCGTAGAAAATGTTCCCCATCTAAGGTCCATTAGGATCGCTACTTTATTTTAAGAAAGTGAAATATCTTAGTAGAAAGGCTAATAGTAGAAAGAATAATTTATTTATTTCATTACATTCCCAGTGGGTCAGAACACTTTGTTAGTATTTAGCAGCATTTCCTTTAAATCGTTTAACTTTGGTCAAACTTTTTGGGTAGCCTTCCACAAGCTTCTCACAATAAGTTGCTGGAATTTTGGCCTTTTCCTCCAGACAGAACTGGTGTAACTGAGTCAGGTTTGTAGGCCTCCTTGCTCACTTTTTCAGATTAAGGTCAAGGCTTTGTGATGGCCACTACAATACCTTGATTTTGTTGTCCTTAAGCCATTTTGCCACAACTTTGGAGGCTTTTTTTATAGGTTTTACTGTGGATATAGATACTCGTTTACCTGTTTCCTCCAGCATCTTCACAAGGTCCTTTGCTGTTGCTCTGGGATTGATTTGCACTTTTCGCACCAAAGCACGTTCATCTCTAGGAGACAGAATGCGTCTCCTTCCTGAGTGGTATGATGGTTACGTGGTCCCATGGTGTTTATACTTGCATTAGGGTTACAGCGGTATACCGGTTTCACCGGTTTCAATTGAAAATTGACATTTATCATACCATGTACATTTGCTTATCTACAGTATTTGAGAAAAAAATGCAACCAGATGGAGAATCTCACATACGCGTGCGCATCTCCTTTCCTCCTTGTCTGCCTGTCAGACTCGTCAACTTGCGTCTCACACACACACACACACAAAATGTCGAGGGGGTCTGACATGAGTGTGTGTGTGTGTGTGAGTTAAAGCAGTGTTTTTCAACACGAAAGAGCAATGCCATGGTTCTCCCATTGAAGATAGACGTGATAGACTATTTAGGACTGCCGAGGTAGATTTAATGATAATCTCGCAAACAGCTAAAGCAGACATGGGTAATTTACAGTCATTTATCGTAAAAGTGTTTTTATTTTTCATTGGATATTTCAGTTAACTTGCTACTAATTTTGCAGGTAAACCTTCTCAGTGATTAAATTAAATTTAGAAGTAGATGTCGGCATCATTGACACACGGAGGAGTAATCATTGACATGCGAGCAAAAGCAAGCCAGAGACAAATATGTACGTATATGTATTTATTATTTGTGCAATTTAAAAATGTTGAAGTCCCTTCACACCTGTATGTTAATGTAACTCTTGCTGTATTCATTTATCATAGTCATGCAGTCTGTGTTATTCAGTAAATGTTAATAATCATAGGACATTACTTTAAAAGCTCACACAGCTGATATTATTTTTGATTTAGTAGTTAATTTAACATATAAATTTCTTTAGATTTTCACATGATGTCAAGCAAAGAAGAACGGAGTTTGAAAGTAGGCCTTAAAATACGTCCACACGTACACCTCCAACTGGCTCCAATTAGCCTATTAAAAGCTAAAATTGAATTGTGATGAGACGTGATGAGCCATTCACGCTTCACAAGCCGATCAAATATTTAGCCCTGTTCAGTGAATCACACCTGAAAAATCCTAAAACTTGATTTCCAGGTTTAATTTCTACAGTTGAAGTCAGAATTTTACATACACTTAGGTTGAAGTCATTAAAACCATTTTTTTAACCACTCCAAAGATTTCATATTAGCAAACTATAGTTTTCTACTTCCTTCATGACACAAGTCATTTTTCCAGCAGTTGTTTGCAGACAGATTGTTTAACTTTTAATTGACTATCTTGTATAAATTTTCTGGAATTTTCCAAGCTACTTAAAGGCACAGTTTAATCAGTGAATGTAAACTTCTGACCCACTGGAATTGTGATAGTCAATTAAAAGTTAAACAATCTGTCTGGTGGTTAAAAGATTTTTTTAATGACATCAACCTAAGTGTATTATATATAATATATAATATTAATATATATAAAGACATTGCACCATTGTGGCAGACATGTAATGCAGTTATTAGGCAATAATAAAATGGCTTTAGAAGTTAATATAAATTATTTTTTAAGCCTACAGCAATCATTTTTGCAACTACTACTACTTAAAATTCTACTTTAAATTCAAATTTGAATTACATTCTGCATCCTGTTTTCTATCTCAATTCAAATTCAGGAATTGAATTTAAAAAGGCATTCTCAATTAAATTCTGAATGCTGCACAACCCTGGCAGACAGTCAGCAACGTTTCAAACAAAATATTCTAAAACTAAACCATTCAAGCATTTAACTTCTAGAATAAAACAAAACAAGATTTTGTGTTTACTCACTGAGCACCAAAAAGTGACTCTCCTTCCCGACAATCCCAGCCAGAAGCTTTGATTGAGCCCTGGGCCCATAAAACTGGGTCCACAGCAGCTTGTCTTATGCAAGAGTCACATGTAAGATTTAGGCCAGCCGTGGCCGCAGGGCTGGAGTAAGCCAGGAGGCAGGTACAGCAATTCAGGCTGTTTAGGAGCGCTCTATGACCCTGATGTCTTAGAAACACTGTTCTGGCACACAACAGAGAGAGGTGGGGCCCCACTGCTTCATAATCTCCTGTTGAATTTCACATGGAGCCATCTAAAAAAAAAAAACCCAGGACAAAACTCACAATTCCCTGCACTGTGCATTTGTGTGTTTGTCTGTACACTTGTGGCACATGTAGACAAGGTCTTTGCAGAGGGTGACATTTAAAATATTAACCATTAATTTGTTTTCCTTCCATTTTTTATATTATATATTAGACCTCTGATCTAATCAGAATGCAGTAGACAATTAGGTTTTATTAACTAGAGGTTGATTGTGGATTTTGCGGATACCAATAACTAAGGTGGTGGGAAGGCCGATAATCAATTAATCTGCCAATAGTTTTAAAAACGATTTACAGAAAGTAAAAAAAAAAGTCTCCTTTCTTTACTATGGTGGGCAAAGACAAGAGTCCAAAATGACTAAAACCCCAGATGCATTTTTTGTTCAACCAAAATCCCAATAATAATCACGAAAAAATTAGATTTGGTGCATAACGTGGAACTTTTATGTATAATCAAGCCCAAAACAAAGCGGGGGGCTCTTATTTTGAAATTACGAAATTAATTTCTTTTTTAAAAAAAAAAAAAACTAATCAGCACAAATTATTTGGTAAAACCGATATATTGGTCTACGTCTATAATTAACCTTCTGTTACCACAAAGTATGCATGCAATTTTCCGAAATATGATTATTTCACACATTTTAGAATAACAGAAAAGTCATAAAAACTATGAAATAACAAAAATGGAGTAAAGTATGGGAATTATGTAGTAACCAAAGAAGTTGGTGAAGAAGCTGCACTGGTGGTGACACAAGCTGACTCCTCAGGAGGAGATGGTCCTGGTGCTTGCTGGATACTCTGGGATGTCCTGAAGCCTTCTTCATTGCAGTTGAACCTTTCTCCTTGAAGTTCTTGATGATCCGGTAAATGGTTCTTTCAGTTGCAATATTCTTTGCAGCAATTTCCTTGCATGTGAGGCCATTTTGAAGCAAAGCGATGATGGCTGCACGTCTTCCTTTAGAGGTAACCAATGCGAACAAGAACACAATGATTGGAAGCACTTCTTCCCTCCTTTTATAGCAATCAGTCTACTCTTATGATCCAATCAGAACGATAGAGTGATTTCACCTGACTAGTGTACTCGTTCACACTTTCCCAGGTGCTGCTGATATGATTAGTGAAATGATTTTAGCTGGTCATTTTGTGCCAGGGCCAAAAATATATATTTTTTTTTTTTTTTTGGTAATTGCTTTTTGCAATTATTTCAAATGCATCTGATCACTCTGCACAATAATCTTAGAAACAATGTGAATCAACACCACAACAACTGAAGCAGAAAACTTTGAAACATAAAATGAATATCACTGCCAATACTTTTGCCCACGGCTGTATAATGGGGCAAAGACTACCTTCTCATCTTTCTGTTCACTTCAATCCATCTTTAACTCACAAAAAACAAACTCTCTCTTATAAATAAAGCTGCGTATTGCCAATTTTCTTCACGATAAGAAATGCACAGTGACGCATATATTATGATTCAATAATTCACGAGTCATCGCTTTAAATCTATAATCTAGCTGCAGCAAGTGTGCGCACTCGAGGGACAAGCATCCCTGCAACAGTGTTCATCAGCCGGGTGCAGTTTCAATCTCTCCCAATTTATATCCAATTTATATTGGCTAATCATAGACATTTTAGTCACATAACATAAGATTTGGTTGCACATGCGAGTGATTTGCTTGCACAAGAAAGGGTTGCCACACAGGTTGATCGATCTTGGGATTTAAGAATCGATGTAGGCTTCATTTCTAAAATATTATTTAATACACACACACACACACACACACACACACACACACACACACACACACACACACACTACATTTTCTTGACAGCTTTGGAGAGAATCACTCCTTTGCCTTCACTGTTAAATGATAGTTTTGTAAAGATTTTATTTATCTACAAAACTAATTAGGCTAAGCATTTAAACGAACATTTAGATTACAAGTATAAGATCATGAGAAATTCAGTCAACTGTATCCAAACTTACGAATAGTAGTGTAGTAATGTTGCTTTTCTTTCCATTTAATTTTACCAACACATTGTAGAAAACAACTATTAAATCCATAAACAACCAGCAGGAGTATACGGCTCTACTACGCACACCAGTTTGAGACCCCAAACAAAATTATGGAAGATGTTTGATGTATGTTATCAAGTTGAAAATTAGTTTATAATCTGTTCATTGAGGTATTAAAAGGGCCACAAGACTCTCAGATCCTAATCAGAAGGGTTAAGAGCAGGGCATATCTGAACACAGAGACCAAGTAAAGCTGGAAGTAATTAGCAGTGAGGAAGAAATTAATGTTCTTTAAAACAATCTCTAATAATAAAAATACAAATATTAAATCATGAGGTCATCAAGATACAGCCATACTGGCCAAAAAACTGCTCCACAAAATGTCTTAAATCAGACAATAAATCAAAACTTTATCTGCAATATTCAGGAAAAACTAACTGTGTGCAAAAATTCCCATGAAGAATGAAGAAAACGCATCAACTATGTTCTTGAAAATTTGTGTGGTGTCTTTACTATTGATGGAATACAGATGCCAATGAAAAAGAGCGAGAGAGATTCGTTATATATGAAATTACAACAACTTATCCCTGAGTTTCATTCCCTCAGTGAAAATGACAAACTGAAAATCTTAACTGAAGGACCCACTTGAACACACATCCAGCACCTGTTTCAGCTCTTTAGTTTAGCTAATGTCATATATTTATTATTATATTTATTTACATTTTACTCAATATGTCAAGCACAATAAAATGTCTTTGTTTCCTTAGTTGTTTCTTGTCTAGTTATGTTTTTTCTTCTTGTTCATGTCCATTTTACTGTATTCACTTATTTGTTTTCTTGTAATGCTTTGGCAATATGTACTTACTGTATGCCATGCCAATAAAGCTATTTGAATTTGAGAGAGGGACAAGAATTTGAGAGAGAAGATGAATGGTAAATGGTCTGCACTTATATCACACCTTTTTTACCATAGCGGTATTCAAAGCGCTTTACACTGCGTCTCATTCACCCATTCACACACACACACACACACACACACCAATGATGGCAGAGCTGCCATGCAAGGCGCTAGCCTGCCACTGGGTATCTTGCCCAAGGACACTTCGGCATGTGGAGTCATGTGGGCCGGGAATCGAACCGCCAACCCCACGATTAGTGGAAAACCCGCTCTACCACCTGAGCCACAGCCACCCCGAGAGAGAGATGGACAGAAAGTGAGAGAGAAGCAGTTTAAGAAAGACCAAGGGGATTACATCTTGGGTCGGGTCAACTCCCCTTATTTGGATGTGAGGCAAATGGCCTGTGGTAATGGAGATACAATCTTACACAAAAGAGACAGTGTGCCAGTGACAAATGACAACTTGAATGACTTTTTTTTATTTCTGATTTACATTATTAATTTTGCATGGCAGTCACAGTTTACTTATGATGTGCCTTTGTCATTTCTAAGGCATCCGGTGCATGTGATCAGCTCATGACTAGTGATTGACCGAAATGTGTATTTTTTTTTTTAATGGCCAATGACGATATCCAGAGAGCAGGGGTGGCCGATAGGCAGATACAATGCATATATATCTCAAGATAAAGATAGCCATTTCTTCTGATTTCTGTTTAGTCATCAAAATGTTGTAATTTATTTGCACAAGAAGATAGATATTACGAAGAAAATAACAGTACACGCAGTAGTCCAGCAACAATGGATGGCATTTCCATGTTAACAATCGCATTTTCTAAAAAAAATACTGAATCAAACCAATTGCACATACAGTAAAAAGTGAATAAGACATTTACTTACAGCACACATGAAGCGCTTTTACTTTGAAGTGGCTCTCACACGCTCATGCAGCTCCAGCGAGCAGCAGCAATCACCTGACAGTTTAAACAGCCTGGATCACCTGATTAGATTGTCACAGATTGACCATCATGATTTGTGAATCAGAGGAGCTTTTGATCCTGAAGTTTGGATTCTGGCTGATGGAATACGCGCTTCAGAGGAAGATATCAGAACAGCACTCGACAGGAAGAAAGCGCTGGATTTTCGTGAGGTTAGGGAATTACATCTTTTTAAACAAGATATCTGCATATTTGCAAACAGTATATAATATAAGTTTTTGATATTTGCCTTTTATCATTAGAAAAGTTACATAGAACTGCTGATGACAGGCTGATATAATACATGCTTTATAGGTAAATAAATGAGCGCTCCACTGGAGGCTGGATCTGATCATCAGAGCTTCATCTTATGTAGATCCTAAAGTATTAGGGAATTATTAAAAAAAATACATTTAGAAGTACTCACGTTGTGGAATAAGTGGACCCAGAGCTCTTTAAAGGAAACATCCCGGCATTACATCTTAAATGCAGTTATATTTAATGCGTTATAGCTTTTTTTAAAGATCAAATAATACAGAAGCAGCTCATGTTAATAACTATAAACTCAGAAACTGGCATTTCTCTGTGTGGTCTACCGTGACAGCATAAACACTGGTATTGTGTTAAAAAAAAAAAAAAATTACATTTGGTAGCCTTTGAATTTTTTCCAACATCTGACTGTTTAATTAATAATGTCAGATACCTGAAAAACTGTTTAGCTATTTACTTTATTTGTATCTTTGTTTTCTTTTCTTTTGTTTTTTTTTCCCTTTGTTTTATTTCTATTGACTATTTACTTAAGATAATTTTGAAGGCTAAATTCCTTTTTTATTATTTGGTAATATTTGTATTTATTTTCAATAATATACAACAGTTAGTTCCAGTCTTCAAATCTGATTGGACGAGAGGCGTTGCAAGAGTGCTGATAGCTCACACCATCAGCACTGGGATGCTTTCCTTTTTTATCACTCCGCTTGTGTTCGCAGCATTCCAAACCTGTAAGAGCAGTGTAGATGTGTAAGAGCAGCTAGAAGTGTGAATTTTCATTCATCTCTGTGACATTAAAGATTTAAGCCAGCAGGTAGCAATAAAAGAACTTCTTGAAAAACTGTGTTGTTATTCAGTGATCAAATTCCTTTGAAGTCATCCAGAATTGTCTCTCACTCCATGATCGCTCAGATTACTACTAACCTACAGCTGAGAATATAGAATTAAACTAACAGCTTCAGCATTACTGCTGATCACAGCTGAGAGTCATGTCAGACGCAGTAATCAAACACGTTCAGGGCGCCTATCTGATAAAAGTTTCCAAGTTGCATTCAACATGGCGGGGGAGAGAATGCTTTGTGTCGGTGTCAAAATAAGAGTTCAACAAGATATATACAAGAATGCAACTGGCGTTCTCCATGTTTCCTCTCAAAAAACATTCAAACATGAGTGAAATACTCATAGAATAATTCCAATGGCATGTTTCATTCATCACTGCAAGGTATTCAGAAACTCTCTCTCTCTCTCTCTCTCTCTCTCTCTCTCTCTCTCTCTCTCTCTCTCACACACACACACACACACACACACACACTTCCTTGTTTATCAGATAATCTTTTAGAAACAACCCAAGCTGACATTAATGTTCTAAAGTGTGGTTTTTGAATTAGTATCGGAAGCTTAGGCACATCTTTCGAACTAGCAGATCCCGTGGCGTAAGAAAGTAATTCCACACACAAGAGCGTTTTTTGGGGACAGTCCTTAGTTTTTTGCCTACTTATTTATTTACTTGCATTTATAATAATTAGGGGTGTGACAACACACTTAGCTCACAAGACGATACATGATATTGGGTTCACAACAACGAGACGATATTTTAATGCTATTTTTAAGAAATCTTCAATGACGAAATTTATGACTGGAAAAATAGTCTTTTATTCGACTGAAAGTCACAAAATGCAAAACAAAGCAAATGCATTTTGAAAAGTTTTAACTAATCATCTTGTAGTGAATGACACATTTTCTGAGTATGAATTATCATATGCAGTAAAAGACAGAATAATATGCAAGCAATGTAAAAGGTTTTGCCACAAACTCAACTGACTGGCTTCTCTACTGTATGATTTCACATGAGTCCCTTCAGACCTGGTTGATTTTAGTTGACAGCTGTGGTTCTTACAGTGCATATTGTTCGAGTCTTGTCTGTCACTCTGTCGCCATTTATTGTTTCCACCAGGTACCCAAAATGCTGCCAAAAAAAGATTTAAAAGTGGCGGGGGCATCTTCTATGCTAATTTCACCCTCACACTCCATCATGCTGATATCGTGAGACAGCTTTTCACCTCAACGAGAAATATCGAGATCTCGTCACACCCCTAATAATAATTAATATACACTTTTTATATAAATGGAGAGTATTCCACAGCAATAATTGAGAATCGTAAAATGTCCATGGTATCACCTACTGACATTTTGAACAAACATTCTCTTAACTTCTCACTTGTTTGTGTAATCATCTAATTAGGCAGAGCAACAGCTGAACCAGTGCACGTTTCATCTAGGGATTGCTTCATGATCCCTGTCTTTTGCAACCTCTCCCTGCTGTTGCCATGTCAACCTTTTAAGCAGAAACCTCAAGCACCTTGGCTGCAAGACAGCAAGTTACAAACACAATGAGAGCAGAGAATGAAAAGAAGGCAATGACGCACTGAAATGGTACATTCCTGATGCATACATGACATTCATAGGCAGAGAGTTATGCATTTACATTATAAACCACTTGCAAATATTCCTGTAGAATTTTTAAAATGCAGAAGCATTCGGCTTGACCTCTGAGATACAGCTCTTCATGCACACATTGTGATTAGGTACCACAGTAAAATGAATTAAGTGCCACTCTGAAGTCATTCATGGAGGACAAGAACTAAACTAATGGCATACTAATAACTTTCATTTCTTCTAAGCACTTGCTATTTGAAGTCAAAAGTGTTTATATTACAAGCAGCACACATCTTACAATACAGAACATCAAAAGTATGCAGAAAGAACTGGAATATTCCATTGTTTTCCTACAAAGAGATTCAGAATATTAGCATAGTAATTGAAGCAGCAGAACACTGCCTCCAAGTGGCTCATCGCTGCTGGTTCAAATTATAAGGAAAAAAAAAACCCTAACTGAACACTGTCTACTTGATTGACTGTTTACTTCTCATAATCTTCAAAATTCTTTGATTTAACCACTTGTGCTTAAAATGTTGTAAATGCAGAGCCACAGTGTTACACTTTTAGGTGAAATCAACCTACCAATAGCATACAGTATACACATTATCTTTAACATTCTTCCATTTGTACATTTTCATTGTTGGGAGAGGTGTGTAACTGATCTGTCACTGCAGGTGACAGGAATGTTGAGCAAACACATTGGTGTTGCTCAACATATTGGTGTTTTCTGGAGCTTTTCTAGAGAGTAAATGTTACCGCAGACGCACACCAGGGGGCAGAAATTAGCAAATGCATCAGAAATATTCAGAAAAAAATTAGTTTGAGTCAATTAAAAAGTGCCCACCCCCAAGTCTTCATGATATTCTGATCTCTAGTTATGGCTCAGGTCCCTTATTCAATGTAAATTTAAGGGATTTTTTCCCACCAGGTGAAAATCGTAAGCCAGATTGCTTAGAAAATGATTAACATAACGCTCTTCAACAAGCCACATGATCAGAGATATCATATGTCTGTAGTTCAAATTGTACAGGAAGAGTTTCGCACCAAATTTTAAGGTTAGGGATTTGTTAAAATCCTTAAGCCTAAATTTAAGCAATAGAGATGCTTGCCCTAGCTAGAACCACTAATTACATTAAAGGTGCACAAGTAACTTTTGTCTTTGTCATCTTGACTTACACTAACTACGTTTCCATCCAAGGATTTTTTTTTTGTGAAAAAAGTTTTAGCGCATCAAAATAAAGCAGAAAACTTTTTTTTGTATTAGATAACAGCACCACTCAACTACATCTACAGAAACAGAATCTGTAAAAAGTATTAGAGTTTGCTCTCCTTGTAAGATGTATGAGGGTAAAAATACCAGTACTGCAGGAAGCGTGTGCCTTTGGCCTTTCTATCTGTTGGTTTTTCATGAGTTCACCGCTGGGATTGTTTATCCTCCAGAGAACATGACAACAAGCATGCTCAACTTGATTTCATCCATTTTCCCAACCAGTCAGAGTTCATGAAACCTAGACATCCTAGATTTGCAAGTGGTGTTTGCTTGGTCAAGCTGCACTATTACAACTGCTCATACTTGGGTTTATTCATTTCAACATTTAAGTGATAGTTCACCCAAAAATACAAATTCTCTCATTTAGTCACCCTCATGCCATCCCAGATGTGTATGACTTTCTTTCTTTTGCAGAACACAAACAAAGCTTTTGGATGAATATCTTATCTCAGAAGGTCCACACAATACAAGTAAATGGGGAACAAAATGTTGAAGCTCCAAAAATCGCATAAAAGGCAGCATACAAGTAATCAATAAGACTGCAGCGGTTAAATCCATGTCTTCCATGTTTTTGGCTGAAAACAGACCAAATTGTAACTCCTTTTTAACAATATATCTTAGGGCTGGGTGATAAAATTATATTGATATTTAATAACAATGTCACAGGCAAGAAATTATTTCCTCTTCTTGTGATGTTTATTGGCGGTTGGCAATCCAGCTTTTGGTGCATTACTGCCACCTACTGAGCTGGAATGTGGTATGTCACAAGAAAGTCTTTTAGTGGAGACAAATGTCAGCAGAAGATGATGAAATCCTAAACTGAGGGTACTAGGTAGCTTACCCTTTAGAGTTTACTTGTAAAAAAAACAATTTGTTTAATTCATAAGGTCTAAAAACATGTGGAACCCAGTTCCGCCCTCATTAATGGTATGAAATGTATACTGTGAAAACTATCGATATCAAATGATATGAAAATATCGTATATCTTGCTATTGCAGTCTCAAGGCACAATCATGATTTCAAAATTGATTACACTTCCTAGTACTTAATGCATGCGCAAAGCGCTAGATAGTGGAAGTATAGGAAGTGTAATCAAGTTTGAAATCGTGATCGGCAAGGAGACTGCTTCAGTCAACATTTATAGTGAAGGAGTTACTTTTTGGTCTGTTCACACCAAAAATCAACTGGATCATTTCAGATAGCATGGATTAAACCACTGGAGTCATCCATCCTGGATTATTTTTATGCTGCCTTTGTGTTTTTGTGGAGCTTCAAAGTTGTGGACCCCATTCACTTACATTGTATGGACCTACAGAGCTGAGATATTCTTCTAAAAATCTTTGTGTTTGGCAGAAGAAAGTCATACACATCTGGATGGCATGTGGTTGAGAAAATTGAGAATTTTTTATTTCTGTGTGAACTGTTCCTTTAAAAATCGACATTGGGATCGGTCCAATGAAGATGGCAATTTTTGCCCAGCCCTAGTGCCAAAGGCATGAAAGAGGCCCAGTGTGACCACAAGAGAAACGGGCTCAGTTTCAGTCTCTCTCGCTCCTCATAGAAGTGTCTCTGACTGCATTGATGAATGCCCCGCTTCTACTTTATTGCAATGCTGAACATGATATAAAAGCACAATGATACATGGATCTATAGTATCAATACAATAGCGTAAAATAAATGTGTGATATATCTTCATATACTATCTATTTATCTTGTTTATACTATCATTTGATGTTGATGTGAAAAATTATTACACGTTTAACAGTATTCCATTTGTGCATGTGGGATCATAAAAACTTAAAAAGACAATATTGTCTCTCAGATGAGGAACAGACTATCAGCAGACTAATCTGGGTCTGACTGTTGGTCCAGCTGGGACAGAAAGCAGCCTGACATGCACATTCCTCACTGATATCACCAGCTCCCCTGAAACACAAAGAGAATGGCAGGCCACACCTTCCCCGAGTAACACCCTTAACTGGCAGCAATACAAATAACAGGTTAACACTTCATCGGGTCCAAACTTTTTGACCTGAATTTCTGACTTTTCCAGTCACTTGTTTTTGCTGGGCAAGGATTTTTTTTAAATCATTTTGATTCAGACCAATTCACTAAAGAATCATTCAGAGCCATTTGTGAACCAGGTTGATTAATTAAAAAAGAACTGACACTACGCCTTGCACGCAGGTTTTCTCTACTCAAGATCAATGTCTAGCTGATGAATTATTTTAGAGCAGAGCATAACTTGAAAATGTGCACCTTAAAAAGATTTCATGAATTTTTCAGGCCTGGAAAACACAATTTAAAATTCCCTGATATAATCAGGTTTTTGTTGACCGTGGGAACACAGACATTAGAAGGCCTCAGATAGGCTGACCTCTAATCAATCAAGACTAGAGAGATTATTCTGAAACTATCAAAAGGGCATCAGTTGAAAAGGAGGATTCCTTTTTGTAGAGAAATCAATTAACAGAAATGGTCAGACCACCTAGGGTCAGTTCCAAAATCTTCTGACATCCTTGATGATGCCAAACTTCTGTTTTCAAAATGTTTTATTAATTTGATGTAAATACTGTGTAAAAAAGTTGGTTGTAGGGCTGCACAATAACTGTATTTTAATAGCAATCACAGATTCTACCTCTCATGGTTAATTAAGCACAAGTATTAGTATTAGTGAGCTAGAAATTATCAGCCAGGTAAAGTTGCAAAATGTCCATTTTTCATTATAGGCTGTGTCTACAGATGATAGATCAAATCACAAGCTCTTTTGAAGTCTTTATTCAAAATCAACTGACCCTTGAAGCTCGCTTCATAAGTTTGACATTGACCAATCACTTTTTCATTTTTCGGCCACACTCTGAAATATGTAGCCACAGAAGTTTATGAGTATCGTATGTGTGCCGCTCTGATCTGTAGTGTTTTAAACATACTCAGAAAGAGGCTAAGAGCAGTTCTGTACTGCACACAAATTCCATCTCATGGTCTAATTATGTGCAATTCACAGAACAGATGTGCTCCAAATTCAAAGTTTTTTTGCGGTTCACAAACATGCACTGAATAGTTAACATTTTCATGAGTAGGGTCTAAATTCCCCTGCAGTGCCCCCTGGAGTGAGTTATTTTTTGCATGTGACGCTGCACAGCCGGTACAGATGAGCAGAGTAGATGAGTTTTTTTTTATTGAAAATTTGTATTTTTTGTTATTAAAAAATGTGATATATATATATATATATATATATATATATATATATATATATATATATAGTAAACATGTGAACAAATGGGTTATGTCTGCTGTACTGTAGTTGTTTTATATATTTTGTTTATAGCTATAAAAACAACAACAACAATAATAATAATAATAATAATAATAATAATAATAATATCAGCAGTCCAGTTTGCCTATGCACTGTTTGACATCTCAGACATTGTGTGTGTGTGTGTGTGTGTGTGGATATATAAATCGTGCTCAGTATGTCTTCACCGAGTATACGAGTTTTAATCGGTTATTGTGGTGCTTTTGTGATAGTTTGGCTCTGTTTCAGAAAACAAACATATATGCATATATATATATATATATATATATATATATATATATATATATATATATGCATATATGTTTGTTATATATATATAATATATATATATATTAGGGCTGTCGATTTAACTAGTTAATTCAGTGCTATTTTCCAAAAAATAACGCGTTAAAAAAAATAAACTCAATTAATCGCATGCCCACAGACCATAATAAGGAAGATTCCTGAGAAATGCAAGCTTGTAGTACCACCTGTTTACTCCAGAGGGCGGTAAGTGTAATTTCAGCTGTGTGGCAATGCAGAGTTTATACAGTGAAGAACACACTTCAGTAGGCAGAACAATGCAAACATGCGTTACGTTCTTGCATTCAAAACACGGAGTATAAATGCAAACTAAGGGATCTCAAGATGTGTTTAAAGATTGAGTATTAAAACTATATTCAACTTGACAAAGTGACCTAAATATTTTATGTTTATGACACAACGCACCCGAGACGCTACACAAGCATGTCTGATGCAGGGTGTGGCTGGATTGAGATGGTGCAAAATTTGGAAATTATCCCATAAATATTTAATCAGGAATAAAATCAAAGAAATTTCCTTCAAACTTATAAGTACTACCTTAGTAATTATAGAGTATTTATATTGTAGAGAGATGTAATTGTGATGTCGATACATTCTGTACATTTTGTGGTCTGCAGGCGGAATCATTTTTTCATTTATTTTGGTGTTGTCCCGACTCTACTTGTTTTCGGTCCGATTTCTGCAAGATGTTAGAGATCATATTATTCCCAGCTTTCAACTTTGTTTTGAAAATGTTTTATTCGTTTTTTTAGCTATGACATGTCTCTTCATAAGGAATATTATTTGATAAATGTTCTGCTTTTGTTGGCAAAGTTTAGTTTTCATAAATATAAGTATGGTGGTTATAAACCATTCGTTTTAATTCAGAGGTTCAGTAATACCTAAGAACAACTTCCAATTTAAGTAACAAGAAAGCTGTAAAGTGTATTGAAATATGTAAACAATTTGATATTTTTATTTGAACTGTTTATTTATTTTCCTTTTTGTTGTTGTTTGTTTTAATATACCTCTTGGCTCTAGAAGTAAAAGTTTTGTTAGCAATAATAAAAAAATAAAAATAAAAAATGTCTGACGCAGGTGTTCATTGACGGGTCCTTAAACAAGCCCTCATAATAAATCTCCAACTGATTGACAAATTCACTTGTGAAATGGATTGCTGTGAACTGTATGTCAATGATTGACTTATGATCAATAATATGGTAGTAAACAATACATTGTATTCTAATGCCGCTTTTTGTATTGTCTTATCAATGATTAACTCTTCTGCAACAAGAATCTAATGCATTTTACTTATCTGAATATTTGTTATTATATATATATATATATATATATATATATATATATATATATATATATATATATATATATATATATATATATCTCAGATGACAGAATTATTATGATTATTTATCGTGAATAAGATTGAGCAAAATCATAATTTTAACATTATTTTATTTGTGCAGCCCTAGTTTGTTGTATTTTAGCAAATGTGTGTACATTTGTCATCGTTTCATACAAATTGTATTATACAATCTGTGAGAAACTGAACCAATTGTGGTTAACATTTAATTGTGAACAAATACAATTTGCAAATTCTAAAGTATGTCGTAACCAACTGATAGCAGACCAAATGAACCAGGGAGATCAAGCATATCTTTATGTGAGAAATGTAATTTAAAAAAAATATCCTATAGACCAGTGGTTCTCAATTAGCTTTGCTTCAGGACCCAAGTGGTGATCCAACTCAGTATAGTGAGCATTGCATTTACCATGCTGTTCGCGATTATGTAAGAATAGACCAATGACAAATTGTTTCGGCAGCCACCAGTTGAAGGCCGCTGACTTGAGATTTAATTGTGGAGGTTGAAATCTTTCAATGGGAACCTGAGCAAACACTTCAAAACAAGGATCTCTATGACTCTGAATGAAGTCCACAGCACAAAAGAAATGCTTCTTGGGCTCTGAGAATGAGCTGTAGACCAAACTCCCCTAAATTCCTCAATGTGTGCCCTGAGTTCTCCAAGACACAAGGAATAATTTGTGTCCAGTATCATGGCCACAGTGTCCCTCCCCCAGCATCATCCGGTGTTTTGTTTGGCATGCAGATTGGCGCACTATTCACTGACTGTAAACACACTAGTGCGATACACAGGTCTTATCAGTACCTACCATTATTTCTATGGACTAACAGGATATGATGTGGCAAGGGCTGTCAATACAGTGATACTCTAGGTAGTTTCTGGCCATGACGGAAACAATTATGGGGCTGATAATTGGGTTGGTTTGTTTGAAAGAATGAGAGGAATGTGTTGAGGTTTCTCATTTTATTGCTCATCCTCATCTTCCTCTTTTTTAGCTTTTTGCCATTATATGAAGTTTTGGGGAGTTATGTCTGCACTACTAGTGTGTCTCACCAAACTACACAGCAAAAACTGTGGTTACTACATGAATACTACAGTATTACTGTAGTAGAACTATGTACATCTGTATCAAAACTATGGTTTCTGCCTATAAAACCATGGATACAGCAGTCATGTTGCTTCAGTCATGGTAACTAAAATATAATAAAACAATGGCACATTTTCACTAGGGTCCTTAACTTTAAAAAAAAAAAATATATATATATATATATATATATATTTTGACATGATACCTGCATTATTATGCTACAAGCATCAATAAAGTGCATTTCAACTCAACATAAAGGAAATATTCAGAAGCAGTACATCACTATAGAAGGAATAATTTTGCTATTAAAATGGATATGAGAAGGGATGTTGTAACGTGGCTCGGTTTTGTAATGTTTTAATCATAAGCTGAAATTCGTAATCTTCATCAACGGAGTAGGGCAACGTAACTTTGGCAATGAACAGCCCAAGTGCTTAAGTTATTGTTTTATGTTTGTCTGAATTAGCACTGACTACTTAAAAATAGAAGGGAGTGTGTGCATTTTCGTGATCACCTGCGCATTTCTGTGTGCCACGCGCTACTTCCAGCAGTCATCGTGAATTAATAATTTTCAATGTATTACCATGATCTTAAAGCCTTCGCATTGAACTTCACTTTGTTGTTTTTTGTCCAATTGTATTGCACACAGCAACTTTGCAACTGAGCGGAATCAGTGAAGAAATCAACACATGCTCCAAAACTAGGGCTGTCTCTATTGATTATTTTGGTAATAGAGTAATCTAACGCTTATTCTGACGGTTAGTAGAGTAATCGTAAAAAAAATAATAACACAGATTGCATAAAGTTGTCAAGGCTAAGTCACGTTTAGCTAAAATGCATTCATTATCCTAAGTTTTTATTTACTCTATTATAGAATACAACAAAATGATTGTGCAAACAATAATAGCCCCGTTCAAACATGCAACCAGGTAAATTACAGGAAAATTGGGTTGAGTTGCCTTTACTGGTAAATGTTCCAAATGTGCTGTTCACACATACCATCAATAATGAAATGTTTATAAATTTATACAACTTCACATTAAGGAAAATTGCCAGAGCAAAATTTACCAGTATTTTCAAAAGGGCCGTGTTCACACATGACCTCTAAACTTGAAATTGTAGGTAATTTTCTGGAAAGGGCTGTATATCTGAACTTGACTATAGCCAACAGATATTTAGCCAATATCTAAAGCCAACAGACACCCAAAGCAGATCTAGAATATAAACATTTATATAATTAAAGCTTAACAGATATTGGCTACTCCAGGTGTGCCCACTTTCATTTTTAAATGCAAGATCTACTTTTTCTTTAACAGTTCAACAAGATCTACCAGTTTCACTTTAGAATTCAAATATGGGAACACAGGCATTGCAAATAAAATATTTTTTCTTACCAGAAACAATGTCAGTCCACCAATCCTGTTTGAGTATTCTTGGTATTCATGGTTAACTATTTTAAAAATTGTTATTTTGTTTTTTAGCCATCACCTACATGCAACACAGAAAAACGAATTAACAGCAATTGAGAGATACATGTTTCCACTCATTTCTCCATCAGGTAAGACAAGTTTTATATTCTGTCTGCAGGGCGTAAAGTGCAGCTGTGTGGCTTAAATGGCTCACGTTGAGCTTTGACAGCATACAGAGCTGCAGCTTTATTCAGTAAATAACACTCTCTGTGTTCCCACACTGAGTTTTACCATTGATAATGGCCATAAACTAGAAAATATTTAGCGGAAGTGTCCACTGCAAACTATTCAAAGTGATTTCATAAGATTGCGTATGTATTCTTACGTAAAGTTTGAAACATTGCAAACTTACATTCTCTTATGTTTGCACAGACACCGGAACATCCAATATTTACAGCATCTAAACATCATCATTTTACATATTAACACACTTAGAAATGTACAAATGTTTACATGTACTGTTTGAATCAATTACTATTGAATTAATCAGTTAATTCCACTGCATTTATAATCAGTTAGATTAGTTAACATTTAATGCAGCTGATTTCTTCAGCCCTATACAACGTTTTAAAGGATTACCAAGGGAAGGGGAAAGGGAAGATAATAACCAGATCTGTGGCAGCTTTCATAGCGAAGGATATACGGCCATATTCTGTGGTGGACAACCCCAGGTTTCGCCACCTGTTGCAGACACTGGAGCCGTGATATAAGCTCCCGTCACGCAGCCACTTTTCAGAAAAGGTTATATCACGAACCCAAAGCCCAGGTAATGGCGTCAATGTTCACACAATAAGTAGGGTCAGCCTCTACTATTTATTTTGGTTTATAATAAAAATTGTATACATTTGTTAACATTAACAAATGTACAGTAAAAAGTACAGTACTTGACAGTTTCATGCGCTTTGAATATTTACTAGTGATTATTAGTTCTAAATGCTCCTGTTGTCTGCTGTGTTCAGGCTTAAGTTTTGTTTGATATGTGCTATACATATAGGGGGCGGCTGTGGCTCAGGTGGTAGAGTGGGTCGGCCACTAATCGCAGGGTTGGTGGTTCGAATCCCGGCCCATATGACTCCACGTGCCGAAGTGTCCTTGGGCAAGACACTGAACCCCAGGTTGCTCCTGATGGCAGGCTAGCGCCTTGCATGGCAGCTCTGACGCCATTGGTGTATGAGTGTGTGTGTGAATGGGTGATTGGGACACAGTGTAAAGCGCTTTGGTAACCTCTGAGGTTAGAAAAATGCGCTATATAAGTGCAGACCATTTACCATTTATTTTTATGTGTATACATATAATGTGTGTGTGTGTGTATATATATATATATATATATATATATATATATATATATATATATATATATATATATATATATATATACACACACACACACACACACACACACATACATACACATATATATATATATATATATATATATATATATATATATATATATATATATATATATATATATATATATATACACACACACCGTATTTCATAATGTAAAGTTTGAATGAGATCTGACAGATTGACAGCGCCCTTACAGAGTGCATCAGGAGAAGATTTCCAGACATCAATAACATAAATTTCGCCCTTTGCACTACTTATGTACTGAATTTTGCGTGACTAAATGTATCTGCACGTTACATGTTTTATATGCTTAATAATTGGTTATGGTTAGGTTTATTAGGAGTAGGTATGGAATTAGCGGCTGTAAAACATAAATTCATATATTGTAACAAATTGTCACTGTACATTAATCTACTTGTTATATCTTTTTATATGATTGAAAAGTTAGGAAAAATGTAAAGGTTATCAGGGTTCCCACACTTTTCAAGGCACAATGTTCCAGGATATTTCCAGGACATTTTAATGCTGCCAACAAGTGTAATATTTAAGCCAAAACAAGTGTCCATTTAAATTAAATTACTTATATTTTGGCTTTTGTGTTTTTGACTGTAGTTTCCCACCTCCAGATAAGCAGTTTGCTCTATGGTTCAGTGTGTATATTAATCCCCATAAAGCTGTGATTTAATTAAATAACTACATAGTTTGTATGTGCTGTGCACTTCAGAGTGCTCTCTGTCATCTCACACATACACAAGAGCACGTGTGAGGATCATGATGGTGTTGTCATTGTATGAGCGGCCAACACTATATATTCATGTTTATTTAATCAATTAAATCAGAGACTTTTTTGTTTATCACATTAAGACATTTCACAATTTTAATTTGATTAATTGTTCATTCAAACATTCACTTTCATCCAAATGTGTCATTTTTGTCTAATATATATATATATATATATATATATATATATATATATATATATATATATATATATATATATATATATATATATATATATAGTGAGGAAAATAAGTATTTGAACACCCTGCTATTTTGCAAGTTCTCCCACTTGGAAATCATGGAGGGGTCTGAAATTGTCATCGTAGGTGCATGTCCACTGTGAGAGACATAATCTAAAAAAAAAAATCCAGAAATCACAATGTATGATTTTTTAACTATTTATTTGTATGATACAGCTGCAAATAAGTATTTGAACACCTGTCTATCAGCTAGAATTCTGACCCTCAAAGACCTGTTAGTCTGCCTTTAAAATGTCCACCTCCACTCCATTTATTATCCTAAATTAGATGCACCTGTTTGAGGTCGTTATCTGCATAAAGACACCTGTCCACCCCATACAATCAGTAAGAATCCAACTACTAACATGGCCAAGACCAAAGAGCTGTCCAAAGACACTAGAGACAAAATTGTACACCTCCACAAGGCTGGAAATGGCTACGGGGAAATTGCCAAGCAGCTTGGTGAAAAAAGGTCCACTGTTGGAGCAATCACTAGAAAATGGAAGAAGCTAAACATGACTGTCAATCTCCCTCGGACTGGGGCTCCATGCAAGATCTCACCTCGTGGGGTCTCAATGATCCTAAGAAAGGTGAGAAATCAGCCCAGAACTACACGGGAGGAGCTGGTCAATGACCTGAAAAGAGCTGGGACCACCGTTTCCAAGGTTACTGTTGGTAATACACTAAGACGTCATGGTTTGAAATCATGCATGGCACGGAAGGTTCCCCTGCTTAAACCAGCACATGTCAAGGCCCGTCTTAAGTTTGCCAATGACCATTTGGATGATCCAGAGGAGTCATGGGAGAAAGTCATGTGGTCAGATGAGACCAAAATAGAACTTTTTGGTCATAATTCCACTAACCGTGTTTGGAGGAAGAAGAATGATGAGTACCATCCCAAGAACACCATCCCTACTGTGAAGCATGGGGGTGGTAGCATCATGCTTTGGGGGTGTTTTTCTACACATGGGACAGGGCGACTGCACTGTATTAAGGAGAGGATGACCGGGGCCATGTATTGCGAGATTTTGGGGAACAACCTCCTTCCCTCAGTTAGAGCATTGAAGATGGGTCGAGGCTGGTCTTCCAACATGACAATGACCCGAAGCACACAGCCAGGATAACCAAGGAGTGGCTCTGTAAGAAGCATATCAAGGTTCTGGCGTGGCCTAGCCAGTCTCCAGACCTAAACCCAATAGAGAATCTTTGGAGGGAGCTCAAACTCCGTGTTTCTCAGCGACAGCCCAGAAACCTGACTGATCTAGAGAAGATCTGTGTGGAGGAGTGGGCCAAAATCCCTCCTGCAGTGTGTGCAAACCTGGTGAAAAACTACAGGAAACGTTTGACCTCTGTAATTGCAAACAATGGCTACTGTACCAAATATTAACATTGATTTTCTCAGGTGTTCAAATACTTATTTGCAGCTGTATCATACAAATAAATAGTTAAAAAAAATCATACATTGTGATTTCTGGATTTTTTTTTTTTAGATTATGTCTCTCACAGTGGACATGCACCTACGATGACAATTTCAGACCCCTCCATGATTTCTAAGTGGGAGAACTTGCAAAATAGCAGGGTGTTCAAATACTTATTTTCCTCACTATATATATATATATATATATATATATATATATATATATATATATATATATATATATATATATATATATATATATATATATATATATATAAATAAAATAAAATATCAATATTTCTAAAGGTTTGACATCATTTTCTGGAATTTTCCAAGCTGCTTAAAGGCACAGTTAACTGGTGAATGTAAACTTCTGAGCCACTGGAATTGTGATATAGTCCATTAAAAGTGAAACAATCTGTCTGTAAACAATTGTTAGAAAAATGACTTGTGTTATGCACAAAGTAAATGTCCTAAACAACTTGCCAAAACTATAGTTTGCTAATATTAAATCTGTGGAGTGGTTAAAAATGTGTTTTAATACCTTAGCATAGGTGTATGTAAACTTCTGACTTCAAAAGCTAAACATCAGTCACTTTCACACATTAATAAATCTTCCGCCCTTTTCTCTCTTTGAATAAGGTGGACTCACATGCTGATGCTGAAGTGAACGAACAACATGTCCCTCTCATTCAGTTGGTAGGTACAAGGTCTATCAGTTTGTATGTGAGTGAGATGTTTCATGAGTGCTGCTTCTCACTGTTTACGCGCTGCTGTTGCCAAGTATGCAATTGGTTGTAGCTGTTACCAGTCAAGCGATCAGTGTTGGTCCGCTATTCCAAAGCACATGTAACGAAAACCTTACTAGCAACACAGTCAAACCATTTTATTTTACTACAATATTTTCCAGGACATTTAGCTAATTTAAACATTTTCCTTGACTTTTCCATTACTGGAAAACTGCACTGCAAAATGCCAGGTTTTCCGGGACATGTGGGAACCGTGGGTTATGTTTAGGGGTTGGGGTAGGGTTTAAGGCTCTAAAATATCTATAAAACAGTAAAACTTAAATATATTTATAATAGATTCGTGCATTCAATATATTGGTCATGGATTTCGATTTTCATCGATATTTTATACATTTTTAATAATATGTAAAAAACATGTTTTAGATGCTTTCAAATGTCCATATTGAACGCTGGTGCCCCCCAGGGATGTGTGCTCTCCCCACTACTCTTCTCCCACTACACCAGTGGTCGGAAACCTTTTTTCACTATATTTTTACTGTAACCTTGATTTTTGTTTTAAAGAGAGAAGTTGAAATTATTATTCGAAATAAATATTTTGTAGTAATCAACATTATGCCACAAATGCTGTTGATTGAACTTAACTTGGAACCAGGAATGTTCCTTTAATGTAAACAAACTACAGACCATACTGTTACCTTCTAACATTTTTTCCTCAGTTTCTCTCGGGGTCACTGACAGAACTCTTATGAGTGCATTCATTAGTCTTTACTTTGGCCCTTTACTTCTCTGGCCCTGCTGTGCAGCCTGTCAGGTGCTAATAAGCAAATCACAAGGCAGTTCTCTCCTCCACACAGTGTTTATCTTCCTATGGTGTGGCAGGCAACAGCTATTAGGCTAATTTCCTTAAATACTACAAAGGGCTGCAGAACAAATTCCATTTTCAACACTTTCTCTCTTTTGATAAACCCTCCACTGACCCAACACAGATGCATAACATTTTTAAATGTTACACAAAAGAGAAGCTTAACAGTAATATCTCAAGAGCTCTTTTGCACACAATGGGGGTGGATGCAGTCAAGATCTAAAAATGACAAAAAGCACCATAAAGCAAAATAAAAATTGTCTATATCGATCAATACATTTTCCCCTTCACCTTTGTTCTTTTTGGAGTTTGACAGCTGCTGGTCACAATTTGCTTTCATTACATGGCAATTAGCAGTAGAGATGAGTGGATCAAGCCTAAAGCATCAATGACAATGTTTACATGGACACCAGTAAGCGACTTACTGAGTGAAAGCTGCTTACTTCCAGAAAGTGGTGTTCCCATTTACATGCACTGTATAAGTAGTGTACTCTTTACTCCCATTTACATACATGTGGCTCGGTCAGTAAGCAGCTTTCTCCACAACAACGTGTACGCATACACAACGCTTGTGTAAATAACAAACATGGCATCCGAGAAAGACTTCGCCAGTTAATTCTCTGTTGCTTCACTTTATTTCCAGATATTCCAGAGTTGCTGCTGTTTGTTTCCTCAAGTTTCTTTTGCGACCAGCAGCAGAATCGCACTGCAATAGTAGGATTTCCCTCTTACATAAAACTCTGAGATTACCCAAATGCACCAGCGCATATATGCATTGATGAGTATAATTGGGTATATTTTTTTCACTGTACTCCCAGAAATTATGAATTCTTTTTGCTGTGTTGACTTGTTGTTGGGCTCCATCCAATGACTTTTGTCATCCATTCTGTTCACATACATTCACACTCCTCAAAAACCTGTAATGCCAGTTATGAGTTAATAAGCCATGTTCTCTGGGAGAAACTCGAGCTCGTTTCGACACTTTCTGAAAAAAAAAATAAAAACGCTGGCATGGACCGTATTCTTAAGTGTATGTAAACATGGTCACTACTTCCAATACTAATGTTGTATCAATAGTATCGATCCTCAGATAAAAATATTGATAATTGTAATTAGCAAAATATTGAGAAAGTATAGATATCAGTGATATTGGCCTAGATAGTATTTGGTATAGGATCAAAACAAGAATAAGTGGTATTAAACATCCCTAATGAGCAGTTCAGATATTCTCTGAATATCTTATTTTGTGTTCCGTGGAAGAAAGTAAAACAGATTTGGAACAACATGAATGCCAGTTAATTTCATTTTGATGTGAACTATCCTTTCAAGTGAAAAAAAAAATGTTTTTGTCTGAACATCACATGGATGTTGTATAAATCACAAACAGCACTGTTGTTAATGCCCCCTCCTCGCAATCTCATCTGTCCACTGAGACAACAAAACCCAGCGCCGAAGGCTGGGGGAGGTCAAGAGTTTCAGCTCTTCTCTTCCTCCCTACAGCTGTTGTAATTACAATACAGACTGTTAGCAGATGCCTTCTGGATGCCTTGTGAGGGTTTGCCTTTAAAACACACTTCTGAGTGGGAAGCTGTTTTCTCTGAAGTGTCAGCATCTGAGGGGATGTACAAACACCAGTAAAAGCTTAAGAGCACATTAGATGCATCTTTAATATATATATATATATATATATATATATATATATATATATTTTAGAGACGCACCGATTGCAATTTTCTTGGCCGATTTTTTTGCAAGTGTGACCTGCCGATGCCGATTTTTTCCAATTCCGATTTTCTTTCTAAGAACTATTATTGACCGCATATACAAACAAAATCTACCTTTCTTCAATGCAAAATGTTATTTTCATAATAAAATAAATTATTAAACATTACAATTTCCCCCAAACAAAGTTAAAGGATCTTCTCTCACTTAAACAACTCTCCAAATAAAGTGCTCTGTGACTAGAAAGAGGTAGAAATAACAATTAACTGCAAATGCTTTATATAACAAAACAGATGTAATTTTCCACTATTTTTATAAATGGACCTTTTTCTCTTTTTTACTCATCTAACAAAACAAATCCAAAGATTACAAGTCTATGAACAAAACTGAAGTGTCCAATACATCCAATGACATTAAGCTTACGTTAGATGTCAAAATATCAGAGGCAAAAACCGATTGCTGCTTCAGGATCGGCTTGTAACCATACCTGTCAACTTTTCCCTTGAGTCTCTCGTATTTCACACCCATCTCCCACCCCCTTCCCGTTTTGTTATTTCTTTCGGGAAACTCCCGTAATTTGCCCAAACCACTTTACATGAATAATCACATCAATATATTATTCCAAGGTTGTCCAGTTGCCAGATCTTGTATGAAACGCATCCAACTCACACAATCGACACATCACACAAATTTCTATTTGTCTACTGGGTTTTGGTTGCCAGGTTGAGGTCACAAATTTCTAATAATTTGTGACCTGGCAACCAAAACCCAGTTGCGCGGTTGATATCTGCACAGGCAGTAGACGCGGGAATCAAGCAACACTGGTAGATTGAAGATATATATATATATAAAAAAAAAATGTAACAACAGCTGGACGGAAGAATTTTATTTCATATCCCGAAGCCATATCGATAATACCCACGCCTTTTGCAATGTGTGTCGCACTGATTTTTATACCGGACACGGTGAGAAAAATGACGTTACTCCGCACATTAAATCACAATGGAACAATTTGTATGTATTTAGCTTACCACTGCCATCCAGCACCCCCCATCTCCGCCCGGATCTGTGTACCAAAATGTTGACCGGTATGTTTGTAACAGGCTGCGTGTGTGACAGGACACAAGATTAAACAACTCCGGCAACGCAACGTCGGAAAAATACCACCTACTCTGTAGAGGAAATTTATCAGATTCCTGAACCATCTGTCCTCAACTATGGAGAACAGCTGGTCATCCAGGGCCATGAATTCCGTAATTTTCCTCGTAATTGCTTTGGTCTTTTCGCTGCTCATGCCAAGGAAAGTTAAGAGAGGCTGCTGACTTCTGGCTGGCTCTGAGCTCTGGCTAGCTTTGGCTGCTTAACTTTTTAACTTCTTTTTTTAAAATGGGCATTTTCAGCTGGGTGAAATGTCTAATTAGGTTCGTTTTTCCGAATGTTATTGTGGTGGTTCCCCCACGGTTTACTTTAGCCTTACAATTATTACACATTGCGAACTTTATGTATTCTTCACTCACAGTGAAGAACTTCCACGCCAATGACATACTTACGTGCGGCTGTGACGTCATTGCCTGCGCCGCTGGCAATAAAATGGACCGGCATGGAATCGGAAAGAAGTGAGGCTGACCGGCCGGTCACCGGTCCAAGCCGAGCATGCGGAAAATCGGCTGATTCCGGTCCCTGGGCGGTCGATCGGTGCATCTCAAATATATATATATGATTTATATATTATTTTATTATATACATGCTTTTTATGGAGTTAGGATGAAAAAAAGGTGCATTTCAAATTGTTCTGAGACCAGTGCAGACAGACAGCACACTGGAGGTTAAGTAATTCACTAAATAGGGAGCAAGAGAGCATACTTTTGCTTTCCAATCCACCCAAGTGCATTCAATCCAAACTTCCAGTAAACAGTACAGTTTCATGCTGTAGATGATGTTTGGATCACTCAACATGTTTGCCAGACATGGGACAATGGTAATCAGTACATAGATTCAGAATTTATAATATTTTATACATTTATAAATGTAATGCTGTCAGTCGATTAAATTATTTTAAATAATTTGGGTATGTGCTTTTAGGACCAAAGTTAGGTCCTGAGGGGGATTCAGCCACCTCGCTCCCCTAAGGAATTTTATGATCAAATCATGCTTACCTATAGAGGTGCCGGCTACAGGTGTGTGATACACAGAGACGGAGTGAGCCCTGCATCCAATCGCTCTTGAAGAAATGTACGAATTTCAGGTATGGGGCAGTTCACACCGGGGTAAACGCATATTTGCATTTCGCAGGCCATTTTGGGGCCATTACATCCACTCCTAGAGGAGTGTGGGACTTGGGCATTGAGCAGTGGCCATTCTACGCGGAGGCAAATAGATCGATTTCCGCTTGGCCGAATATTTCCCAAATCCTCAGGACAGTCTGAGGATGAAGTCTCCATTCGCCCGGCATCACTCCTTGGTGTGACAACAGGTCTGCACCGTAATTCAGACAGCCTGGGGCATATGTAGCCCGCAGCGAGAGGAGATGGCACTTGCTCCACAGGAGTCGACGCATCAGTTTCATCACTGGCAGCGAATGAATTCCACCTTGGCGGTTTATGTATGCCACAACTGGTGGGCTCATGAATTTAGATGGCGTTGAAGAAAGAAAATTCTGAGGAAAACTGTTTGCGTGCCCGCTTTTAAACCAGACGGCTTCGTGCCTAAAAGTGTGGGGCTTAAACAACACAGCCAATCAAAGAATTGGCGTTATTGTAGTAGGGTTTCAACGAGGTCATGTAGAAGGAAACTCCCCTTAACGTAAGCTTACTGACGCAATGACAAGTGAACTTAACCTTAAGGGCATGCTCCATGTAACCAGCATAAGCTCTTAGGGATGTGTATGCACCTTCTGTAATATAATTCTGTTCTTAAGAGACTCCTAATGCAACAGTATTGAATCAAAAGAACAGAGGCAGTTTCATTCTCTCCATTCACTCTTTTAACCCTTCCTTATTCCAACAATGAACAGAACTGGGATGCTCACAGCAAGCATACACAAAGCATAAAACAAAGCCCAAATAAAAAAAAAAAATCAGTGGAATGGCAGATAAATGTGAAGACCAAACTGTTTGGTCTCGAGTGTAGCAATGACTACGGTTCCTTGCTTTATATATACACATGCATTCTCACCCATAAGGAATGAATGAAAAGGTGAAGTAGGCAGCAGTTTAGTGCCTCAAAGGGGCAATAACATATTTATGTCTTAAACTAGTCCCGCAAGAACCACTGTACACTCTGAAACAGAGTTCCACTGTCCAAGCCAGCAGAAGAAAACCCCAAAAAGTGCTGGAACGACTCAACACAACACCCAATGCTTTTACAAGAGCACTAGTAAAATGTCTGTCTTGGCTCAGCGACATAATACAAGGCTCCAGACTAAAACATTTTTTAGGAGTCATTGGCTCCTAAACTGAAATATTATGGAGCCAAATGTTTTTAGTCACCAAATCACAGATTTGTTCCATTTAGATTGCTGTTCAGAAACAAGTTAGAAAGCTGAAAAGAAAGACAGCTGATAACCCATTTATCGGAGGATTTAAAAACAGTATATACACCAATCAGCCACAACATTAAAACCACCTGCTTAGGCATATTATATTATATTGTGTAGGTTCCCCTCATGCTGCCAAAACAGCGCCAACCCGCATCTCAGAATAGCATTCTGAGGTAATATTCTTGTCACTACAATTGTACAGAGTGGTTATCAGAGTTACCGTAGACTTTGTGAGTTCAAACCAGTCTGGCCATTCTCTGCTGACCTCTCTCATCAACAAGGCATTTCTGTCCACTGGATTTTTTTTTGTTGTTTTTTTGGCACCATTCAGAGTAAATTGTTGAGACTGTGTGCGTGAAAATCCAAGGAGATCAGCAGTTACAGAAATACTGGTGATTATTGGTGTCAGACGGGCAGGTTTCAGTATTTATGTAACTGCTGATACATCTATAAATTGTTTTAAAATATTGCCTTAGTCTTTCTTCACGGTTACCGAATGGCCCAGACATAGACTACAAGAGCGCAAATTTAATGAAATCCCAGATGCAGTTTATTGTGCTACTCCAATCACAAATCAATAATTACCAGAAGAAAAAAAAAACTGGTATACAATGTGACTTAATTATAAAGAAGCCTTAAGAAATAAACATTGTACTCTTATTTTGAAAAGTCTGTGCTCTAAGTTGTGAGCTCACTGATGGCTGATTTGCTGAGAAATTGAATCTGAATCAAACTGCTAATCTGAACTCCTGAGTTCACCCCCTCTTTTCGGGTAATTCATGAAAAACACCCAGTTCAAAAGTAATTTGTTCACGATTCTCTTGCGCTAGGTTTGATGTTGTGTGCGGTGCAGCGAGCTCGTCATCACAACAGAACAGATGAAAAGATTAGCGAGACACACTGGTGCACGCTCCAAAGATGTATTCAGTAACTCACAAGAAGATATCTGACGAAACCGCATATGAATGAACATAACTCGACTTTCGCCAATGGTGACTAGATTTTAAATTATTGTCGCAATCAATTATTTTTGGTTGCATTTATGACCATTTTAGTCACAGTCTGGAGCCCTGTAAAATGCTGCATAATAGATTAGCTGAAAGTTCTTTTGAAACAGACAGCAGCCTCTACTACATCATCTGTCAGAACCACCACAAGCTTAACTGTATTTGTCTGTAACATGCCATGACTTGAAGCCTTGTGTGCTCCACTTTAAGAGATTTTCTTGGCCCAAAAGATCTCCTCCTGAAGGTAATTAATCAAATTAAAAGGTAAATTTGAGGGTTGACCTTTTTTTATTACTATTATTATTATTTGTCAAGCAGACTGGAATTTTTGGAATGGAAATTGACTAAATTACCATTTAAAAGCTGCATTACTCTGGTTTAATCTTTAAATTTCGCATTGAAGCACTGTTAATATGGTTGGCTCCTGTCCAAGAAATTGCTTTTTTTTTCCTCTAATTTATTTGTCACTTTGGATAAGAGCATCTGCTGAATGAATACACTCACTTAGCACTTTATCAGAAAAATGGTCCCAACAAAGTGCCCAACATGGTCTTCTGCTCTTGTAGCCCATCCGCCTTTAATGTTCGACGAGTTGTGCATTCGGAGATGGTATTCTGCTCACTACAATTTTACAGCATTTATCTGAGTTACTGTAGCCTTTCTGTCAGCTCGAACTAGTCTGGCCATTCTCCGTTGACCTCTCTCATCAACAAGGTTTTTCCGTCTGCAGAACTGGAAACGGTTTTAGTAACTAGTTTAAATTTTAAAAAACTGTTTCCATTTAAGTTAAGGATGAGACTCATGTACAACAATCAAAATGCCATAAACTTTAACATAAAATAAAAACATATCTATCCCAGACAAGAGCTTTTCTTTCAACTCCAAGTAGGAAATGAGACAAGTAAGAAATGTTAGAAGTTGCACAGTAAAACATTTTTTTAATTTTCTGTAGAAAAAAAGTAAAAAAACGAATTAAGACTGGGCACCCAATAACCACGATAAGAATGCTGGGATCATGTGTAATTATTTTTTCAGTATTCAATAATAAAATAAACACATTTCAAAACATGAGCCATGTCAAAAACATTCTGCACAGAAACTGTGGCACCAACTGTGAGGGGGCACATTCATATGTCTTGAACAAAACACTTGAATAACCGTTGACTCGTAAAGGAAGCATTCACACCATGCAGAGCTTTAGTGAGAAGAGAAAATGACCTTACCTCTGCAAATCTGATCCCTGGGTAGGCGAGAATCGCCCTGGAAACTTGCAGCTGGATGGCCTGAAGTGCTCTGCTGTATCCTCTGGCCTTGTATGTGTGCCTCTCACTGAGGTGAAATTTTTTCCCACAATAAGTCTCCCAGACTCTCTCAGATATGTGACCAGAAGGCAGAGTCTTCACTATGGCTCTAGTGCCTGTGCATACGGTCTTCTTGATTTTCTGGTTGTTCTTGAGGTACCTCCTGACTAGGACAGTAGAGCGCTCCTTGTTACGCACAAACTCACTGTCGGATACGGTACCATCACTGTCACTACAGTCCTGACTTGTGGAAATCCTGAAAGGAGAGGACCTCTTTAGGCACCTGTCCAGAGAGCACTTGGGTTTGGTTTTCCTGTTAAGCCTTTCCAGACTGTCGAAGCCATTTGTAGGGCACAATGCGCACCTATGATCCATGCTGTCGTGCATTGGAATATCAACGCCAGAACCACAGCCATTGGTGCATTGATAACTTTGTGGAGAGGATACTGGCAGGCTGCTTCTCCTCAAATCCAGCCCACAGGATTGCAGGCTCTCTTCATTTTTTTGGCCCATAACAAGTTCCATCTGGCACAGAACACCACCTGAGCCATTCAATGTTGGCTGCTCTCCAGTGAGACAAGTCACGTCAGTAGAAAACTCCACTGTTTTCCTCATGGCTTTCCTCTGCTGGGGCACCATTCCCCAGCATCTAGAAGAGAAGCTATTCTCCTGGTAGCCTTCTTCGCTTTCCTCTGGATCACAAAACCCACAGAGCTGGCAAACATACAATCCTTCAGTCCTGCGTCTTGCAGAACCGCAGTGGCAGCTTTTGGAACTGTAGGTCTCCTCCAAGCAATCCAAACTCTTAGACCTAAAATCCAAAGATTTCCATGTTCTGTGATTTGTGCCCGGTGAGTTTTCCTGGTCCTTCTCCAAAGGATTAAATGGGTCATGGAGTGGAGTCTGATGGGATTCTCTCTCAGGCAAGCCATAGTTCACAGATATAAGATTATCTCTATCATTTGCCAAAGAATTTGAAGTCTTTTTACTAAGACCCTTCACTCCGAGCACAGCAGGACCCCTGTCAGAGGCCATGACGCTAATGAGGCTAATATGCGCTTGTCTCTCCACACGAAGCCTCATATCACTAGACACCTGATGACAGATCCTGCTTTCTCAACTTACACCGAGGCAATTCGGAAGTAGACGATGACAAGCTTCTTGCAAAGTATAACTAGAGATGATGGCCTTTGGAACAGAGAGAATATCACAACAGATCTGAAGTGGGGGCTTGAGAAAGCACTCCTGCAGAAAGTGATGGCTGTGTCGTCTCATGAGTTGCCCCTGCCTACTGTAACCTCTTCCCCCAAGACCTCTGGCGCTCAGAACGCTGGACGAGACGGGAAGAAACAAGTAAAATAAATGTCAAACAACTACTCTTACCACACCACAATTTAAAGAGATAAAAAAAATGTCATCACTCACTCTCAAGACTGTGGATGTTACATCCTGTCTACACAAGATGTGAGCATAGAGTCATGGTAAAAGCAAATAGATTATAATTAGGGCTGAAATGATTAGTCGACAAAATCGACAATAAAAAATTATCAACAACAATTTCCTTGGGCGAATAGTCATTTGATCTCATTTAACGTAACATGAGATCACATTAAACTCGAATGTTGGAGCTTACATCTTAAATGAAGTTATATTTAATGCGTTATAGCTATATTAAAAGGTTAAATAATACAGAAGCAGATCATGTAAATAACTACAAACTCCGAAACCCAATCTAAGGGGGAAAAGATTGAAACTCCACCCTACTCTGTCACAGGGATGCTCGTCCCTCAACTGTGCATGCTTAATGCAGCTAGATTATAATGTGATGGCAATTTATTGAATCATAATATGTCACTGTGCATTTCTTCTCATGAAGACAATTGGTAATAAGCAGCTTTATTAATAAGAGAGAGTTTGGGGCTTGTTTATGATAATGGTGCAACACGCACTGCTGGTTAAAAAAAAGCACTCCCTTCCAGGATGATAAGTCTTTTTGCATTACATTAAAGATATAAACTCATTGAGTTTGAAACAACAAATGAGGCAGAGTAAATGATGACAGAACACTTTTTAGGGTGAACGATCCCTGAAGTGACCTGAAAATGTTCCCTCAATGAATGGAAAAATCTAACTATCCAAGAAGAAACAAAACATACTGCAACTCAACATACTAGTTTACTTGGCCTTGGCAATGATAGGAGTTTTGCAATCTTTATCAGAGCCATGTTGTACTGGTCGTTAAGTTGTTAATACAGCAACTAATAAAATTTCATTTATTCATTAAAAAATATATATTCAGTGGACAGGATGCACATTTTAGCGACATGAAATTAAAATTCACACTTCCACGAAAAAATATCCCTCTCAGGAAATCGCACAGCTGTACAAAATCACACAACAGTCTGTTGTCCCTCTCCCTTGTGAAAATGTAGGGTCTCTGGAATGTAAATCCTAGTTTTAAATTAGCCTTAGTTGCATGGGACAATTCAGCCAGAGTCTTCAAACATGGCTCAGTTCCCACATCCACACAGTCAACAATAATTCACTGCCTTAACAGCATTGGGGATTTTTTCATAAATTAGCACTTGAGTGGCTATAATCAGACATGGACTACGTGAATGGTAAGGGTCACTGATAAGAGGCCAAAGAAACACCATTACTATTGCGTAGACAAAATGTTTATCTCAAATCAAAATACCAGGCTGAAAAATATAAACAATCCTAACTAGAAGCACAAAATCAGCCCTTGCAAGTCCACTATGGCCGTTTTTATCATTCAAGAAAAATATTGCTGTCAGGGAAGTAGGAATAATCTTAAACTGGGGGGGGGGGGTAATCACTAATCTGTCCTGTATGCGTCCCAGCAGCAGTGAAGCGGATTTTCTATAGGGTGTCGATATCAAAACAGATGAAAAGCAGGAACACCAAGCTCCTTTAATAGAGATAATCCACTAAAATAACCGATAATTCTACATGACATGTTGCATTTGTTCTTTTCTGGTTTCCGATTAAATTTCAGCTGCATCTGGGAGAAACAGCCCGCCATTTTTTTTCCATGCTTTCTTTGTCTTTTCTGACTTTATTGTGCTTTAATATCATGCAGTAATACACTGACATGGTGATTGATGTATGTCATCATGTCAAATCTGAGCACGTGGTCACAGAAGATGCATTTTAAATGACCAAGTGTAAACAGCCATGTGTCTAACCTGACCACATGTGATCGGATCAACAGAATTGCATCTTAATACCAGGTGGAAGCGGTTATTTTTGACAACGTTTATGTTTACTTTGTGATTTTTGTCAGTTTTGGTCACCATTCACTTGCATTTTAAGAACCAACAGAGCAGAGATATTCTTCTAAAAATCTTTTTTTTTTGTGTTCTGCAGAAGTCATACAAATCTTGGATGGCATGAGGGTGAGTAAAGAATGAGAGAATTTTTATGTTCGGGTGAAATATCCCTTTAAACAAATGACTCCCTTCACCCTTAACATTGGTACTTTATTCAGCCAGCTTTTTTTTCTTCACATTACAGTTAAGCGAAACTAAAACTAAATAAAAACAAAAAAAGTCCCAAGAACTTTCCCTTTTATTTTTGATGCTACTGAACAAGTTTTGCCAAGCTACACACACAACACATTCTGAAACTTTACTACATCACATCATCTAATAATTTCCTGCATTAGTATGAGATCACAGAACTGATAAATCAGACACACCTTTGTCCTTACGATGAACTTCTATGCGTTCATGTCATTATGCAACTTTCTAACATTTAAAATTATTAGCGGCTATCAATCGATATTTAAATACGCGATTAAGCGCAGAATTTAAGGAATATTCTGGCTGAGTTAAGCTGAATTGACAGCAAGTGTGTGGGTAATTTTTGCATATTTTTTACATCTTGTGGCAATACTTTTGAAACAGTAAATATTTTAACATTTCTGGATTGGCCCCATTCAATTCCATTGTAAATGCCTCACTGTAACACAGATTTTTGAATTTTTTAAGGAAAAGGCAAGTTGAAATACATTTTTGTGGTAATCAATATTATGCCACAAATGCGGTCAATTGAGCTTAACTTGTATTGGAAGCAGAATATTCCTTTTAACGCATTTCGTTTCAATCTCTGTGGCTCCAATTTTTGGAAAATCACACTGAGTAGAATGAAAAAGTTACATCTAATGGAATAATGTCTTTGCCATTTGAAAATTGTGCAAACCTTAGAAGTTGAAATGCTTTATTTGCATGCATTACATTATGAGAGATTGCATCCAACTGGTCAAGGTAGTTTCCTGCAATCTTTACTGACTCACACTCCCCTTACAGTCACGTGCAAATGTTCAAAGTTCTGATGATACCGGCCAGCCAGCAGTGGGCGTAACAGACATATTGTCTGTTAAAAAAAAACACTTGTCAAAGACAATTAATTTATATAAACTGTGAACTGGAGCTGCAAAGAGGTTCCGTGCCTCCAGAGTGGTGGGTGGGGATGTGTGTCTGTTGAGGCATGAAGCCATTGTAACTTTTGGAAATTACGGGAATTCCCACCACCCCAAATCCATCTCCACACCCCCTACTCCCCTTCTTTTCTGAAGCCAGCACATACTAATTATCTGTACTCTCTTTAGTCTGTTCCCATGCAACCGGCGGCACCTAAAGCAAAGCTTCATCCAGTTCTGAAACAGTTTGTCTTGATAAAACAAAGTCTAAATATGAAGGGTAAACAACAGAATCAATGACAACATAAATGCAAGTGCAATTGACATTGACAATCTAGGCATTGTTGATCATTGATCGTAAATTCAAGGCACTTGGACAGAACTAGCTCAACTGTTGTTAATCTGTGACTAGATACTGGTTTCCCTGGAGGACACAATGTAAAGATCCAACAGTAAAAGATGATCATGATATAGCCTTCTTCCCTGAACACAACAGGGTACACTTTCAAGTATGTTGACGCTACTCTTTTATTCCATACAATGAAAGTGAATGGGGACTAAGGCTGTCAGTCCATAACATTATGCCTAATATTGTCCATTTGTTTTTCACGAGAGGAAGTCATATGAGTTTGGAACAACATAAGAGCAAATAAATGGTTTTGGGGTGAACTATCCTCTAAAAGTATCATTTATTTTATTTAGTTCAAGAGAAGAATCTGTAAAAATCAAAGAAATCACTTTTGAAGAGGAAATCGACTCAATTCATAAATCTACAATCTTGACAGCCTAACTCTTCATAGGTGTGTCTTTTTTTGGCACATATAACTGAGGTGTGTCAATCCAGGTTCAATTTCACAACAAGGTGCATTCGGACAAGTAGCAATTACAGTACATTCAGATTACTCACGCTGACAGAAACAAAGGCTTGGCCAAGAAAAAAAAGTCACCGTTTGGATTTAAATAAGCAGATACTTAAGAGCATATGATTGGATCATTATTGCAGTGATTGATATGTTTCAATTGGCATAAATCATTTGAACTAGGGATGCACTGAAACGATACTGGTTTCGGAATCCGGCCCGATCCAGCATACTCGTACTCGAAAAAATGCTCCGATTCCAAAAACTGATACCATCTGACGTACGAGAGTGGTTCAACTCTCCCGTCATCAATACAAGATTTTGGTCCAAAATGAATGCAACTCTGGACAGAAATAAATGTTGTGACGTTGCATAAGGTTGTCGAAACAATGCCACAACGAATGCACGCCGTAATCAAAGCTAAAGGCAGTCCAACGTATAGAGTATGCAATCTTTTTTGGGGGGCCAGGCAGTGTATAATGTTGTGTTTTATGCAGATCTTTTAACTTTCAAATTCCGAGAATTTATGTCATACTTACAAAGATAATCAAAGGTTTAAGATTTCAGGCTCGTTTTAAGCAAAGCAAAAGAGCCAATCTGACCCCACACCAGTAACTGGCGTACCATTCGCCTCAAAGTCTTTCTCCATCAAATTCTCATAAAAATGCTGTGGCACATGATCTTAAGCAGACAAGTTTTCCATCTATTCAGATTTTCTAGGCTGGTAAATTAAAGTGGAATGAAACAAGAGTGTAGAGTTTGAACAGTTGAGCATAGTCCCACTACCCGAACCCCAGGATTACTCGTACATGATCAGGTTACAGAGTACAGATGATGTTCAGTTCAGTCACTGCACGGAGACTTACAAGAGCAACATAAGATTTCCATTAGCTGCAGATTTCTCCAACTAGACTTGGGGGAGCCTGTAGAAAAAAGGGGATTTGTGAAGTAGAAAAATTGCATATCTGTGCTTTCGGGTAAACGTACCTTTACTAAAAACTCTCTTTATAGTATTAGTGTTCAGTTTTACAACTGATCATCCTTATGATGTCACAGACAGTGTTAAATACATAATTTACATGACTTTTGTAATAACATCTGCTATGTCCTAGTTAAATCTTTAACACCTGCCTAATGATCTTAGTCAAACATCTCACAAAAGAAAAAGAAAAAAAGACAAATGTATAATGAGATGGTGTTTTGGACATAATATCGTGTTAATACCATGTATTTCGAGTATTTGTAAGTCAGTACTTATCTAATTAATATGTAAATAATACATAATGGCATAAACATACTCCAGATAAACAACTGAATACAATGAATGCACGCGACGGTGCAACTGTCTTTTTCATTCATTCAGTTCAGAGTATTGTTTTATGACCATACACATAACAAAGTGTCATAGAAACACAACCACAAGACAGAATATTTACTAAATGCTTATCTCATACTCGATGCAACAAATGAGGCAAAAAATAAACACGTGTCAACGACTGGAGAAACAACTTACCTCTGCACTTAATTATTGTCGATAACCGCCCACACTCGAAAACATCGAGAAACTCCAACGTGGTTTCGTAAAATGACTGTTGCATTTGCAGAAACTCGCGTCAAGAGTACTGAAACACTATTGTTGCACTGACTGAAGTTTGTGGACGCGGGAAAGTCTGCGCGTGTGCTACGGAGCAGCGCTCGTGAGGACAAAAGCTGATCTGCAGTAAGGTGTCACAGCATCGGAATGTCTCTGGATCTGTTAAACCCACTTTTTAGCTCTCACTGCACCGCTTAACGCACTCAGCACTCTCACTGTGCATTACTATCATAACCACACGTTTAAAAAACATAATGTCAGATATGGTACTATGGAAATCATAGCTGCTAAAGCTGCCAACATCGGAAGGGTGTTTTTTTTGTTTTGATATTATTTTCCTAGGGTAAAATAATATGTGTATAGCGAGCAGTCAGTAAACATCACTGAACATAAATAATATCAAGAAATGTATTCAGATTGTCCAGTATTGCATCCTTCACATTTTTAGAAATAAATGTGTTTTTTTTATTATTATTATTTTAATTACTTATAATTAAAAAAAAGAGTATATCCTTTTTATATATGCTGAGAACTTTCCTGACCAATGACTTGTAAAAAATATATATATAATTATTTTTATTTCTTCAATTATTTATCTTCTTTTTCTTATTTCCGTAGCCTATACATCTGTGTTAGTTTACGTATTTTAAGTTTCTATTTTTTTATTTTATTATTATTTATTTCATTTTAATTTATTTGATGCTTCACCTGTACTTCTTGCCTTTATGACTCATATGAGTTATGATTGTATTCATATGATATGCGTAATTGTGTTCATCTTATTGAACATTAATATTGAACCGTCTGTTTTTCAATTTAAAAAAAAATATCCACAGTTTCAGCACAAAGTGTGGAGTTTTTAGACGACCTCTTACCCACTGTAACTTAGGCCTATATCAATGTTACATTTTAAAGCGACGTCATCTCACCAGTCCCGTATTTATTCTATACGGAACGCATGTTTCATATTTAAATACAAGACGATCCAATATTTTATGGGGCGGGTGGCAACCCTACCTGGAGGTCTAATACATTCTCCACAACAAAGTGTGGATGCGGAAAATCGTGAATAGAAATTGTAAACCGGGTGTACATCGGGGGGAGGGGTGGATAAACCGGAAAAATCGGGAGAGCTGACAGGTATGATGGAAATACTATGTTTTTAGGTACGGTCATGGTATTGTTTGAAGTAAATACCATGGTACTTGTTATGATAATCATTTTGTATGATGGTTTTGTTTTTAAATTATATCACAATTTTTTTTACATGTACAATAGAAATACTATGGAGTTATATTTTGTTTTGTTTTTTTGTTTTTTGAGTGGAGTGGACATTTTTTGAAATATCTTAGAGCAAGGGATTTCAAACTAGGGTCCCGGAACCCCTGGGGCCCTTAAGGGAGCTGCTAGGGTGTCCACAAATATAAAAAGTGTTTACGTACATTACTGTGCAAAAGTTTTTGGCACTTGTGAAAAATGTTGCATAGTGAGACTGTCTTAAAAAATAATGCCATAAATAGTTTTCATTTGTAACTTGATGTCATATAAAGTCCAGTAAACATAAAAAATCGAAATCAATATTCGGTGTGGCCACCTTTTTCTTTATAACAGCACCTCCTAGGTACACCTGGACACAGTTTTTCTTGGTTGTTGGCAGATGGGATGTTTCAAGCTTCTTGGAGAATTCAGGACAGTTCTTCTATCTATTTCGGCTGTCTCAATTGCTTCTGTCTCTTTATGTATTCTCAGACTGACATATTTTTTACACATCTATTGCATGGCTCCCTGTTCTTCTATTCTATTCAATTAGCAAAAGGAATGGTTGAGAGTCTAAAATGTATATTTACTTTTGACACACTAAAATTTAAGAAATAAATAACCATTTTAAGACAAATTATGATATGCACATCTGATACTATCATGGTACTTTTTTGTAAGGGTTTCTACAAGCATCACCACTTACAAACAATGCTTCTAACTTGCACTTGTACGAATGCAACAAGTCCATTATCTCATCATGTAGTTTTGGCTACATCTGAAGGTTACTTCCCTTGGCTAAAATGATAACACTGTGTGATTTCCTGTCGTGAACCAGATTAATTGTATAAACTGCTTTACCGAATGAAACAAACATATCAAAGCGATGCTTTCATGCAGAATATACTGCTCTGTCTGATCTATTCATGAGAATTTTTTTCATCACTATTATACAGTTTATATGGGGGGGGGGGGGGGGGGGTGTTCCAGCTCTTTGTTTGTGTGCATACAGTGTCAGTCTACACCTAAACAGAGTGGGACTTGTATCCAGTCTCTCCCACTACTTACCACTCAATCCTTTAAAATATAACCTCAGGGTTAATATGGGCTCTCAGACAGGGGCTCATACAGACATATGCCAATGCATATTCAGTGTGTTTGTATTCATGGCAGAATAAAAATGATTTTTCCAATTCTCAGTGCATAAGGAGGAAATTGTTATGCCATCCAGAAAGAATGTGGAAATCTTTCATGCACTCCCAGTCAATCTGTCACATGTAATACTACAGCATGTGGAACTATTGCTTTCCAGTTGCAATTAGTTTGCTTTACCACAAAAGTAAGCCTTTGTATTTTGCAGTTGAATATGACAGTCTTGAGTAAATTCAAGTTCAGGGAAACACACACACACACACACACGATTGTGGCTCTGTGTTACACTTAAAAGCAAATTTTCTTGTGTCTTTTGATTTAAATTATTTCTGTTCAGTCATCATTATAACTGGCTTTAGTTGTACATATAGTAAACTTAATTTGGTCTTTTTATGTAACGTGTACAGATCATGCTTATTGATTAATTAACAAATAAGGCTTCATGTACCATTTAAGATGCTATAGTGGTTTATACACAATTGGTTGTTGTGCAGGTGGTGCTTGGAAAATTATAATCTGTCCCTCTTGAAGTTAATCACTTGGGACAGAAGGTTTACAACTAATGAAGCCTTAACATTAAAGGTGGTGATCAGAACCACTGCATCTTACCTACAGATCAATGTTAAAATACTGCCTTCTACTGGTCAACTGACCGATCAAATAAAACAAATGATGAAGTAAAATCTCTGTTTACGCCACAATAATTCTATAATATTAATATAATAATAATGGCAGCAAGACATTGCCAGGTGTTGACCGTTACCTTCACTGGTGCTCTATAGAGGCAGTGTAGGAAGCAAATTAATCAACTACATTATGGGGTATATTTTAAAAAATTATTGATTAAAATAGGGCTATTACATACACAAAGAAATGATTGCAAAAGAAACATTTGGATGTGCACACTCACACTAGCTCGGTATTTCTCTGTAATTTAATCCAAGCAACATGCATGTTTGTTTATTTATTCAATAATATCTTTTTCAGGATCTATTGTATATATGTTATGTTATTATGCTCAAATATGCTTTTGATATAATATCTGTTTATTTATATATTTGACTTGTTTACTATTGATCCAACTACTTATTCTTTTCTCTAGAAATGTTTTAAATTGAAAGAAAGAAAAAAAACTTTATTCCTGTTAATTACATGTAAATAATTTCTATATCAAATCAAATAAAATCACTTTATTGTCACATGACCATATACACAATTGCAACAGTAGGTGAAAGTCTTGTGTGCAGTTCTGAGCAACATAGCAGTCATGACAGTGATGAGACATAAACCAATTACAATAAACAACATATTTACACAACACAATTTACATATCAAATATACACATAATTACACAACACAATAATAATATACAATGTACAGTAAACAATACACACAATATAGAATGCACATACAATAAAAATAAAAAGTATATATAAAAAAAAAAATATATATGCAGTAGTTGTATTGTGGAGAATATAATTATGACAGCCCAGTGTGAGATAATAGATTAATAAAGTGCAGTGCTGATTATTGATTGTAAGAGATCAAATGTTTGATTGCTTGGGGGAAGAAGCTGTCATGTAATTGGCTGGTGCGGATCCTGATGCTGCGATACCGCCTGCCTGATGGTAGCAGTGAGAGCAGCCCATGACTCGGGTGGCTGGAGTCTCTGATGATCCTCCGATCTTTTTTCATAAACCGCCTGTTATATATGTCCTGGAGGGAGGGAAGCTCACCTCCGATGTTGTTTCTGGCAGTTCGTACCACCCTTTGCAGGTCTTTGCGGTTCTGGGTGGTGCTATTGCCGTACCAGGTGGTGATGCAGCCAGTCAGGATGCTCTCTACAGTACTGGTGTTGAACCATGTGAGGATGTGATGGTTCATTCCAAACTTCCTAAGCCGTCTCAGGAAGAAGAGGCGCTGGTGAGCCTTCTTCACAACAGCCTCAGTGTGGATGGACCATGTGATTTCCTCAGTGATGTGGACACCAAGGAACTTTAAGCTGCTGACTCTCTCCACCGGTGCTCCATTAATGGAGATGGAGCTGTGTTCTCTGTCTTTCCTCCTGAAGTCCACTACAAGCTCCTTGGTCTTACTGATGTTGAGGGAGAGGTTGTGCTCCTGACACCAGCATGTCAGAGTGTGTAACTCTCTGTAGGCTGTTTCATCATTGTCAGTGATCAGACCTACCACCGTCGTATCGTCAGCAAACTTAATGATGGCATTGGAGCTATGTGTTCCCACACAGTCATGTGTGTATAGGGAATACAGGAGTGGGCTGAGAACACAGCCCTGCAGGGCTCCAGTGTTGAGGGTCAGTGATGAGGAGATGTTGCTGCCCATTCTAACCACCTGACGTTTGCCTGACAGGAAATCCAGGATCCAGCTGCACAGCGAGCTGTTTAAGCCCAGAGCCCGGAGTTTCACATCAAGTTTGGAGGGCACCATGGTGTTGAATGCTGAGCTGTAGTCTACAAACAGCATTCTCACATATGTGTTCCTTTTTTCCAGATGGGATAGAGCAGTGTGTATTGTAGAGGCATCATCAGTGGAGTGGTTGTTGCAGTAGGCAAACTGCAATGGGTCCAGGGAGGTGGGCAGCACAGAGCAGATGTGATCTCTGATTAGTCTCTCAAAGTATTTGCTGATGATGGGGGTCAGTCATTTAAACAAGTGATATTTGATTGCTTTTGTACAGGCACAATTGTGGACGTTTTGAAGCATGTGGGGACTACAGACAGGGAGAGGGACAGGTTGAAAATGTCTGTAAAAACACAAGCCAGTTGGTTTGCGCACGCTCAGATGACGTGGCCCGGAATGCCATCTGGACCCGCAGCTTTACAGTTGTTTACCCGTCAGAAGGATCGGGTTACATCCTCAACAGAGACGGAACCTCTGTAGCGTCGGCCGCGAGTGCTCTCTCTGCGAGTGTGGTGTTATTTTCCTCGAAACAAGCATAAAATGTATTAAGCTCATCTGGGAGAGAGGCAATGGTGTTCACGGCAGAGTTTTTATTCCCTTTGTAGTCCGTGATGATGTTAATTTCCTGCCACATACTTCTAGAGTCAGTGGTGTTGAACTGTCCTTCAATTTTGTGCCTGTACTGGCATTTGGCTGCTCTGATAATGTTACGGAGGGCATAAATGGCTTGTTTATGCTCCTCTGCGTTCCCGGATTTAAAAGCGGAGGTCCGTGCATGGCGGACCGGAATATTTCCCAGTCCACGTAATCAAAGCAGTCTTGTAGCATAGATTCTGATTGGTCCAACCAGCACCAGAACGGAAGAGTGGTCTGATTTGAAAAATGGTGGGCGGGGGAGGGATTTGTAGCCATCCCAGTAGGGAGAATAGCAATGATCCAAAACCCAGTCCCCAGTCCCCTTTAACTTCATTAAATTAAACCTTGTTTCATGCAGACAGAAATGCAGCTCTGCGGTAAGACTCGCGGTGGTGGCTTGTGTGTTTATATCAACACGGAATGGTGAAAGAAATCTATGCTAGTCTGTAGCTACTGCTCATCACTGGTGGAGACTGTGACTGTTAGATGCAGACCTTTTTTATTTACCACGGGAATTCACCACTGTCATTATAACCAGAGTTTACATCCCCCCCTGCACTAATGCTAAGGAAGCACTCTAAGAACTGTATGGGACTATTAACGAACTGCAGAATGCTGACGGACTGTTTATTGTCACTGGAGATTTCAACCATGCGAATCTCAAGACAGTGCACCCTAAATTCCATCAGTATGTGAACTTTGCAAAGAGAGGGGCGAACATGCTTGATCTTGTTTACACAAAGGATCCCAGGCGCTTACCGGGCGGAGCCCTGCCCCACCTCGGCTACTCAGACCACATCTCTGTTATGCTAATCCCAGCATACAGACCGCTTGTCAGGCGCACAAAACCGCTTCAGAAGTAGGTGAAAACCTGGCCAGCAGGAGCCAACTCTGCTCTTCAGGACTGTTTTGAGTGTACTGACTGGCACATGTTCAGGGAGGCTGCAACATATGGTGACTCTACCAACTTGGAGGAATACACAGCATCAGTGATCAGCTAGCAAGTGCATTGATGATGACACTTTCACCAAGACCATCACCACACGCTCCAACCAGAAGCCTTGGATGACTGTGGAGGTGCGTGCGCTGCTGAGGTCCCAAGACTCCACATTCAGAGCAGGCGACAAGGCGGCCCTAAGAACAGCAAGGGCCAAACTGTCCCGGGCCATCAGAGAGGCAAAGCGCGCACACACCCAGAGAATTCACAGTCACTTCCAGGACAGCGACGACACACAGCGCATGTGGCAGGGCATCCAGGCCATCACCAACTACAGGACAACATCAGTTGCCTGTGACAAAGATATTTCCCTTCCAGATGCGCTGAATGACTTCTACGCTTGGTTTGAGACGCAGAACGATGTGGTGGCAACACAATATCGGGGGGGTCAGCAGATGTGTGAGCGACGAGCTCTGCATGTTATAGTCTGGTGAGATTCGATACACCCAGTTACATACAGTATTTGTTCTTTGAGGTAAACATGGCAAAGAAGTCAAAATCCTTGTGCTCTGGAGACATTAAAAGACACTTACGTGCTCAAGATGAAACCTCTGTGTAAAACAGTTCACGTTCATGGGCAAGGAAGAGGCGAGAAACCGGCTTGACATATAAACTAAAGGTTTAATGTAAAACTCAAAAGACAAACACATAAGACAACGGACATGTCCGTGAACGATCTCTCTCTCTCCCATCACTGTCGGCAAGTGGCCTTTATCCCTCTTGACGGTAATTAGCCTAATACGGGACCGGGCGTGCGTAATCACGCCCCAGTCCCGCCCTCCACCTTGCCACACTCTGACAGGCCAGCAGACCAGGGACTCTATTTGGATGGCACGGCGGGAGATGAAATCCAGCGTCAACTGTCCAAAGTGTTTGAGATGCCGACGAGGTTGTTGCTGATTTGGAGGATTACAGCGATGGAAACAAAATTCTCTGAGTTGGTTTCAAGAGTGGCAGATGTTGAGAAAAGGATTGATTATCTGGAGTCATCGAAAAGAGAATTATCAGCTAATCCGGTCGCGACCAAAATAGGCCTGGAAAATTTTGGGAAAAACTGGAAAATCTAAAAAATAAGAGCCAAAGAATTAACGTATGGATTGTTGGAATTCCTGAGCATGAAGAAGGCAGAGATAGGGTGGGGTTCCTGGACAGGCTCTTTCTGAGTCTGCTCGACATAACAAGCCCTAATCTGGAAATCGAGCGAGCTCACAGAGTTCCGACTTGGAGAGCAGATGAGGGAGACAAGCCCCAATCAATTCTGGCCAAATTTCTGAGATCATCTGATAAATATCTCATGTTGCGCGAGACAAGGAGCAAAGTAAATCTTTCTCAGAAGAATCACAAAATGTTCTTTTTCCCGGACTTTGTAAATTCGACAAGAGTTGATGTTTCTGGCCAAACTGAGAATAGAAACGAAGGATGGCCACAAACAAGCACTGTCCTTCATAAATACATTGGAGTAAGTCATTTGGTGTTTCTTATGGAAGTGGATTGACTCACTGAACATACACTTGGTTGTCTGAGGAAGCTGAGAGCCATTTTTGTTTCGGTTTGTGTTTTGTTTTTTTATTATATCAAAATGTCAAATGATAATATGAGTGGGTTATCTTTCTCCATGTGGAATGTGAATGGGTTGGGGCACCCCATAAATTGAATGGTGTGGCAGCGGGGGCGTGGTCAAGTGCCCGTCCGAAGGGAGAAAGCGGTAAAGGTGCTTGCACTTGAGCTAAATTATGTCTAACACCTGTCTCTAATTTCAGTGAGCATGGGGAGAGCGGCATAAAAGAGCACCAGTGCCTCCGGTCGAGAGAGAGAGCTGCCAGTCCAGTGTTGGCAATAGAGAGACAAAAACCAAATTATTAGATTAGTTCAAAGAGTTTATGTATAGCACATGCACGTTTTTGCACTACCCCTGTCTGTCTGCAACCCGTAATTAAAGAGCCTTACCTTTGTGTTGAACCCTGTTCCCGTGTCCTCCTTCTTGTGAAGTCGTTACAAATGGTTATTTGTTTTCTTAAACGTAAGAAATATGTAGATCAGGTGCGGTTTATTTGGGGCTGTAGCTCTTCTGATAACATTAGGCATTTCATCAATAACATGTGGTCAGTAGCGAATGATCTGTCTCCGGTCGCTGCCATCTCACTTGAAGCCAAAAAGCCATTTGATATGGCTTTTGGAAATGTATGGGTTTGGGAGTACATTTATTGGTTGGATTAAGTTACTTTATAGACACCCTGTAGCAGTGGTACAAACAAATTAATTAATTTCAGATTATTTTTCTCTGACTAGGGGCACTCGGCAGGGTTGTCCTCTTTCCACATTATTGTTCTGTCTTGCCCTGGAACTGCCCAGGGCTGGACTGGGAAGAGCAATCGGCCAGGGATTTTACAAGGCAACTGGCACAAAACTTGTCGAGCGGGGGGAGTCCTTTTCTGCATATCACGGCACCATGATCCGTTTTGTGATCCGTTCTGCATAACGTGATGGCTCATTTTAGCTCATCGCGGCCCATTCGGCATGTATCGCGGCTGACCGAACGGCCCGCTCGGTTCTCCCAATGGCCAGTCTGCCCCGATCGGCCCCAAAGTGCGTTGGCCCATCGGGAAAATGCCCGGTATGCCAGATTACCAGTCTAGCCCTGCCTGGAACCATTAGCAGCCACGATAAGAAAGGAGGATGATTTTCCAGGGGTGACGACAGGAGGTGTGGCGCATAAGCTTCTGCTTTATGCAGATGATGTTTTATTATTTGTCT